>JACSYO010002073.1:552500-697500 GCA_016806645.1 Ophiodon elongatus | reverse complement strand
CACTCGACACATACAACAAACGTAATACATACAGCGTGTGTGCAGATCCCGCCGTTATGACACACATCGGGTTCCTCTTCACTTTGTCTTTGTACATTTTATGAACGTACTGTACTTCTTCGCCCACTGTCTCATTAGTCTGTCAGCTGACTCACACACACACACGTTCAGCCCATGTGTGCCGACATGTCGTTGACCACGCCTTCTGAGGGTGCCATACCTGTCCGTGAACACACCTAATTGGTTTGGCTGCCATATCACTCTGTTATTGGATCATGCTTACCAATAAATCTGATCAATTTTGTTGATGCCAGCTTTGCTGGACAGAGAGTGATAGAGGGAGGAGAGAAGGGAGGGAGCATCAGCTGACCTTGAAAGAAGGACCTTTTGATGGACGGCTGATGGGAGCGCTGGTCACATGTGATTGGCTAGGGGAGCAGGCCGGTCACAGGCTATTGGCCAGACAATGCTGTCCATTTGTGGCTCCCCTACCACCCCCCACCCCTCTGTGCTCTCACTGAGGAATTCTCTCATCACTCAGTGATACAGAAGGCTTGGATCAGCAACTTACAGTGCACACACACACACACACACACGCACTCAATGCACATTTACACACACAGACAATCACGCGTCTCCATCAGTGCAGACAATATAATGCTCACGAGCACATCTGTGCGTCACACATGTTCTCATGTAAGCACTCTCTCACACACACATACACACATTCATGCACATTTACAGTGCTGTGGAAAATCTGTGTGTAAATTGCAGCTGCAGAATTAGACTTGTTATGGCTTGCTTGGTGCCTGTGGTGTGTGGGATGTGTGAATCTACTCTAATTGTGTCTCTCTCTCTCTCTCTCTCTCTCTCTTTTTATGCATAACATAAATTGTTGTGCAGGCTTTGTTTTTTTTTCTATGTCTGCAGCAGTACGAATATTTCCTTATCAAACTAAACCTCAACCTCAAACACAACATTTCCAAATTAAGTTAATTTAATTTGTGTTTCATCCACAATATCTTTTATGTGCTTGTTAGCCAGCAGTGCTGCCAAAATTAGGCATTTTTGCGAGGTTTGTGACGGGGCCCACAGGATTTATAAGCCAACTTGGATGTTCTCTGGTCTATTTACTAATAACTTTACAGGTGAGAAATAAAGAGGATGGATTTTACAACGATTCAAAGGTCGACATCAGATAGTAACATGAAGTGCCATTATTGTAGCAATATCGTGCACCATGGAGTTTTGGCAGTCTATTAGAGGGTTGAGCTCATTCTAATGTATTTGTGTTGAAGTTGCTGGCTGCTGATGTCTCTAAATGTCTATATTTCCATCTCACCAATGATAAGTCTACCCTATGATTTTTAAATAGGGACTTAAGTTATGAAAGTAGAAGAGTCCCATGCCTTTATAAGATGTAGTGTTCTATCACTAGTCACCCCTCCTGTAGCGGGATCCTTGTGCGCGCTTTCATGTGTTTCTAGTAACTAATGCAGAGAAAATGAAGGTCTAGGCAATGAGGCAAGATGGAAATATCAATTGAATTACTTAATTAAAACATCATCTGTCCAACATCCTAATGCACCCTATAGGTGCTAATGTGTTTCTGGCATAGAGAGAGTGGTTTTTAAGACTTAATGGTGAACCGTTCACTGTAAATTCCTCCTCCTCAGCATTTGGGATCTAAGTTTTGGAATATCGGGCAGCAACAGTAGAGCAGCGAGGTTGTTTATATGTTTTACAGCTTTTTAAACCTACGAGTAACTGTAAGGTCCAACCGTCAAGATTAAACCCATATAATTGATTTGTGAATGAATCATCACATCTAAAATAAGATCAGTGAAGGTCTGTGCTGATCTTTCATCTTTGAATTCAGTTTTAAAGGAAAGCTACCACGAGGAACTTTCATTTTGTGTATATATTTGGCTGTATGGTAGTGTTATCCAATTACCAGAGTCCATTTACAAAACCTCTCGTCGGGGTCTGACAGTCTGGTCCGCACAGTGATGAAAGAGTTTGTCACAGCCGGAGCGTCCGACTGCAGGTCGATGTCGGATCCGAGGCCCCGCTGGAGTCTGAGCTGAAGGAGTCTCTGGTGAACCGGCATGATTTCATCTCATTTTGCGCGGAATTCGACTCGGTGCCACCGACGACGAGCATTATGCTGACGACATAGAAATAGACAGTCTTCTCTCCGATGGTCTCGTTTACTTACGGAGGGCATATAGACGCACCGGTATTAAACTGAGATTGTTTCATAATAATATCTGTGTTAGAAGTTCCTCACAATAACTTTAATGCACCTCGGTATTTGATCAGATTGCATATAAATATAATGATAGTAGAACACACATTGAAGTGTCACTGAATTAGTTAAAGAAAATTGTAGATTGTAGGTCGTTGTTGTTTATTATTGAGAAAATCTTCTAACACGGTATAAGTCATTTCATATCTCAAAAAACATATATCACAATATAGCATGTTTTCTGGCAATTCATTAAATGAATAGTATAGTAATAGTAATAGTGAAAATAACCACATGGTTTTGTATACTCTTGTGTGAATTAAATACCTGAGTATTTTTCTCATTTAATTAAGAAATTTGGTGCAAATTAATCAGATTTTCTGAAAAGTTTGAGTTAGCTGTTATTAACAATTTAGACGACGTAATAGTGTATTACGATATCTCGTTTTATGATTTCATCACAGTATGGCTCCATTGAAAGACGATAAATTATCATATTGAATAATCGCCCAGCCCTATACTTCGTACTACTCCACTGCTTATTTGGTCTTTAATGCCATAAAGTCTTTTTGATGTCTGATTAAAATAACTATACAATAGACACACATTGCTCATTTTCACTGAGATTAGTTTCAATTCATTACTTATTTTGAAAGGACAAATTCATTAGGATGTTTTAATACCTAAAGTGACATGAAGTGTTATGTCAGATGGAGTGGGAATTTGCAACGATTCAATCAATCCGTCATCGTCACACCCATGAAATGCGGACGTCCCATCCATGAAGGGTAATTTCCTTCGGGTTTTTCCCAGGCCGACCAAACTTCCATGTTGCCCGAGGAGAGCGTCCCAGAGAGGGATGCGCTCATTTGTAACCGGGCTCACCACTTACAGCTGCTTCAGGCTGACTTTCACCACTCATTTCCACACTAACCTGCATAAAAGCCCGACAGTCTCACCTCAGACTGACTCACTCGACGATGAGTCTCATCTGGATGGTTGTTAAGTGGAGCTGCGGTGGTAATATCCAGCTTGCGAATATAATTCTGTGTTATTTTTGTTTAAACAATTATAAAATATGTGCCAGTGGGGCAAAATAATTTCACGTATTCTAATACAAATGATCTTGTTTCAAGGATTTCCAAAATGATTTGCCTTATTCTAGAAAGTGATTTTGCATCAGAAAGATGGGATCATCACTTCCAACTGGCAAATTGTTTTTATTTATTTTACAGCTGCAACGAGTAATCAATTAGTTGTCAGCTTCTTCAATGTGGATACTTTCCGGTTTCTTTACTCCTCTATGACAGTAAACTGAATATCTGATCACAAAACAAGACATTTGAGGACATTTTATTGACCAAACAGCTAATCCGTTAATCGGGAAAAAGATCGACAGATTCGTGAAAATAAACGTTAGTTGCTGCCCTAATTTGTTCCAAGAAAAAGTATCTCTTTCAAGTCTTATATCAAGACCTAATTAGTTTTTAAAGGAGAAATCCCTGCAAACCCATTTTGGTTGATCTAATTAGCTTCACGTTTAAAATGTAGGGTACATGTAACATGTCAGGGTATTCACGTCAGGCAGAGTTGAATTTCATAAGACGATTATGATGTCACTGGTCATTTTGCTATATGTCTCATTTCCTTCCTGTTGGTATTTGCCAGAGGAAGACCTGCTGGTCATAATGTCACTAATACAATTAAAGGGAGACATGATTCCAGTGTGCAGGTACTTCTGGTAATATGATGGAGTTTAATACTGTCGCAGGAGATATTTTTAGCTACCTAAAACATAAACAGTAAATGTCAGGTTTCCTCTCTAACCATGTTGGACGTACAGTGAACATATAGGCTATCGCAGAGACAAACAGACTTAATCGTTTTCTCTTTCTTTCTCTCAGTTGTTAAACTGTGTCCTGCCCCAATGCTTTCTCCTAGAAATAATGTTGATACTAATTGACTTTGCCAGTTACTTTTTATTAGGAAATCTCATTGCTGCCTGGATTATGTTCACTGGCACTGTTCTTCCAGTCAAGGAGGTGTCATAATCTCGTACTGCACAGAGGTCATAGGAAGGTATTCAGGGTCATCCTGAGTGTCACATGAGGTTAGGTTTGGACTTTTCTAAAAATGTTGGTTTAAGTGAGGGAAAGATTTTTTTTTTTGTTAACTATAGGAAAAAGTGAACACATCTTTTAGCTGCTCGATTATGGCACAAATCATAATTACGATTATTTGTGTCAATATTGAGTTCACGATTATTTGACACGTTGACTCATTGACTTTGGAAACAATGTGCATTTAGAAAGAACATTTTGTTGCCTTTATTTTGAAGTTAGGGCAAAATTAAGAGGCTAGATCTATGAAGAATGTTGTGTTCCTAGTCAGAAACGCATTGGTTGTATAGATATAATGGTGAGGACCCAGCAAAAAAGTCCCACCCACAAAGCACAAAAGCGACGAGACGGGGTCCGTGTTCCAAGAAGGATCGGGTCGGTTGTCAACAGCCCACCTTGGTTGACATTTATTTTCCATGGCCAGGGGCCCCGTACCTCCCTGCAGGGAGAGAGGGCACAGCAAGCACTGAGCGCCGAGGGGCGTTGTAAAGCGCCACCTTCACAAGATGACCTAGAGCCGGTCGCCGTGCACCACCACAGAGGAAATACGCCCGGTGAGGGTCAGCCAGCCCCGGGGAGAGTTCCCATGAGGGGATCCTCCCACACCGAGCGACCGTCCCTGACCCACCAAGCGGGGCCGAAAGCTAAAGCAAAACTAGAGCATCATTGCGAAACGGAATGAGGCGCAATAATCGTTTTATGTCGATTATCTTCTTATCATAATTGTTGGAAGCCAAAATCATAATTGAAATTTGATTGATTGCACAGCCCTAACACGTCCTGTCCTGGACAATCATACATAAATTAATATATAATAAAGACACAGCCTTGACGAATGTCTTATGCTTTCTCTTTAAGTGGAAAATGTGTGGGTTTTCTCTGTATCTTTCTCTTCGCTTCCATGTAAATATCAGTAGCATAGCACAACGGGTTTGGCCATTTGTTTGGGACTTGTCTAGAGGAACTCTGAGAAATGTAGGAATTCTGCCATATGAGTATCAAAACACATTTCAACACTTTATCACAGAATGCGCTGATGAACACAGACTAATGTCGAACACGTTGAAAGAGAATCTGAGGATGTTAGTCCTTTTAAAGTGGGCATCTAGCAGAGCTCTGGCCACACACTGGGAACAGGACTGAGAAAGACAAGCTGTGTGCCGCAAATGTGATTGAATTGACCACTTGAGGTAGTTTGGAGGGATTGATTCATAGATCGACAGAAGGATTGGCTGTTATTTAACATGGGGTGTATGGACAAACTGGCTGTCCTCTCCTTCTCCTCCGGTGTGTCTTAACCTCCTACTCATTTGTGTGTGTTTGCCAAGCTTTAGAAAAATATTCCAATCTGTGGAGACCTAAATTTCATTTTAACACCTCACTCCTTTCTCCCACACATATTTCAGACGAACTCACTGGTTTCGGAGAAGCCACAGCTACCATTTCTGTCTGGTTTCTAACATCGGTTGTGCTTCATGTTTCTTGTGCTGCCCTGCCATAGTGAAATGAGTATGTTCTCTGTAGTTTGTGTAGAGCAACACCTCATTCATACTTCAATGATTGTTGTTTTTACCCATGATGTTGAAGTGTTTTCTGAAAAGGAAAGCTATTATTATTTCTGCCCCCTTGCTATTTTTTCTTTCTTTTGTTTGTTGGCATTTCTAGTTAATTTGCTGTTGATTATTTCCAATGCATTTACTGACTGTGAAGCACTTTGTAACTTGCTTTTGAAAAGTGCAATACAAGCAAAGATTATTACTCTCAGAGGTGTTTTGTCATCGTGAGGCTAGATTTCAAATCTGTTCTGCTGGAATTGGCCTAAAGTCGTCCCTCCCACAATGAAACCTCATCTCTTTTCCACATATGGTACATTGTTATTAGATCACAATTCCCATGATTTCCTCATTGTCTCCTGCAAAAATACCCACAGCAAAATGCTGGATGAAAACAGCAAGGAGGCTGCTCATTTTCTCATGAAAAACGGTTTGTCTCGACTTGATGCGCTTTTGCAATAACAACAGAGGTTCCTGGTAACTCATCCCTGTTTAAAACACGAGTTAAACACATACGGTTTCCTGTAATGACTTCTAGCTAGCACATTCTTTCAGAAGTAGGGCGTAGAAAAGGCTCAGCCCGGCCCATCATATCGATTTAAAGAAGCAGAAAGTTTGTATGTGTGTCTCCTATAAATAAGTAGTTCTTATGACGTGATGTCCGACCACATCGGAAGTCAATCACTGCGTGAAGTGGGCGCTTCTGATGAAGTATCCTGGCACATTTGAACACAATAAACCCCACTTACTGTAGAAAGATTCAATAATATATGCAGATCTTTGTTGTCTTTTTTAGCATGATTTGATTTTTTGGGCCACTGGGGGACAGCACAACAAGTAAACACAACACTGACACATTATCACAATTTAAAGTGTGGTCTGTTATGGTGAGCATATCCAATATTTACTCTCCTTTTAGCTCTTCTTTTGTTTCCAACCAACCCCTGAGGAAAAGATGCTGAATGTTCCACCATGCTCTACTACTGTTTGGTGCTAGGTATGCACTGCAGGGGGTTTATCAGAGCTTTTTCACAGCAAACAGCTGCCTGCTGCGTCTCATCTGTCACGCTTTTCTTTGTTTTTTGTTTCATCAGTCAACAGCAGCACAAGCCAAGACCAAGTCTAGTTGAGTCGAGTCAAGATTCAACAGTGGATCATGATATTACCGAAATAGCAGACTAATTATTCAAAAAAATATGCGATGACAGTGACAGTCTTCTTCAGCATAACTCATTACAAGCCAGGAGCCAGGGAGAGAGAGAGAGAGAGATAGAGATAGAGAGAGAGAGAGAGAGTGAGAGAGAGAGATAGAGCGAGAGAGAGAGAGAGAGAGAGAGAGAATCTTGGGATGTTGAGATGATTTACTTTGGTGTGACGTGGAATTATACATCAAGAGTGTGTGTCGAGTCTGTGACAAGACTAAATCTCACAAAATGTGAGAACTGGATTTAAAGATGTGCTGCTTGTTCTGTTGTGAGTTTAGAAATCCTACTTAAATCCTACTTACATAACTGCAAGCTGTTTGGATGGTACTTCATAGAGGTTTTCTTTTTTTACCTCCATTCTGAGTTTGTGTTTTTTTTCCTCCCATTAACTTCCCACTTGGGTGATTTAAGGATAAGGCTGCCATTGAAAAATGCAATGCGTTAGTCCGTATGTAAAAGCGGTTCACACACGTATGGCTACACTTTTTTAAAAGGCTCAGTGTTTTGAATCGCTGGGCAATGTAGTTTTTTTGCACAAACGAGTAAAAACTTAATTTGTTGACGACTATTTTTAGTGGCGGTTTAATATTGGACATACTTGTTGGTCTTGGACTTTCGATTTGGATTTGTTGACAGTAAGAGAAATAAAGAATGTCAGAAGACTTGCTCCCTAACTAAAGCTGGGCCGTTGTATCACCTGGTAAACGGACAGGATGGCCATTTTGTTTCACCTCATGATTCAGTCTGATATTGTGTTCATTCTATCTGCTTGATTTTTAGTAAGGGACTTATTTTTTTAGTGACTGACGTGTCTGGCCTGTCGACGTAGATCGCTAGGAAACAATAATGTTGTTTAGTGGAAAAAGCAGTTCATTTCATGTTTTATTTAGTTTATTAAGCTGATCAAAACCAAACAAATGTACAGTTATAGAGTAGATATGGGCTGTAATTCAGAGGTCTAGGCCCAGGTTAGTGGCCCAGCGGACAAAAGGACCTTAACTTTCCGCATCCACGCAGGAGCTTAGACTATACAACTGCTTTAGGTCAATGGGATCCTGGTTGGTCCTCTGCCTGTGTGAGTCTATTTTTACTTTTTTATACTGGCTATGCTGCCGGTATGAATAGTTTTCATGCGAAATATTCGCAGATGAGAATTTCTCATATCTTTTTCCTTTTGAAGGCCTGAAGAAGTGTCCAACATGTTCTCAGTTCAAGTCCGGGCACACACCTTTGAGTCATTTCATCCCCATGTCTGTCTACCAAATGTTTCCTGTCAAAACTATCCAATAGACACAAGACAAAAGACATTAATAGCATGTAATATTCAGTACGTTGTGTAAAATGTACAAGAAGAGACTTACACAGACATATAGGCCGACAGTGTCTCTCTGAGGCTCAGCATCCACACACAGTGTCTACTTAGTGTATGTGAGGAGTAAATGGAAGGATGCAGCAGAGCTGTGAGGAGCTGTGGCTCTATACAACAGTTGTTGAGCAGTGCGTGTGTGTGTTTGTGCGCACATGTGTGTAATACGCTGGGTGCTTCCTTGGCTCTGTCTGTGTGTATGTGTGTGTGTGTGTGTGTGTGTGTGTGTGTGTGTGTGTGTGTGTGTTTGTGTGTGTGTGTGAGTGTGTGTGTAGAAATGGTACTATATGGTGCTGACTCTTTGCTTTAGCTTCTGTGTGCTTGTGCTGCCAGTGCTGGTGTCAGTGATGCAGTCTGTTGTAGTTTTTAAGGAGAGAAGAGAGAGAGAGTGAAACTCTCCGGAGACTGATGAAGCACATGCACGCACACACACAGGCACTCACACGCACACACACGTACACACCCACATTGTTCAATAGTGAAAATCTACTGCAGAGTTTCTGAGGGAAGATTTTTTTTCGCTTTGTCTTTGCTTTTTAGGATTCAAACTGTAACAAAGTGCTTTTCCTGTGTGTGTTTGTGCGTGTGTGTATGTGCGTGTGTGTGTGTGTGTGTTTGTGCGTGTGTGTATGTGCGTGTGTGTTGTGTCATTGATTTTCCTCTATGCTTGAGCCATCTCTCCTGTAAACTCTGACCTGTTGTCTCAGGTCTTGATCCCAACATCTGAACCCTCACTAACAGATTTCCACATCAGCCACACACACACACAAAGTCACACACGCACGCATACACACAAATACACGCACACTTGCACAATTAAATGGATAGATTAATTGAATGTCCGTAGTTAATTTCAATAATGCAAGCTTTGATTTTCTTTCTCCGCTCCCCCTCTCTCTCTCTCTCTCTCTCTCTCTCTCTCTCTCTCTCTCTCTCTCTCTCTCTCTCTCTCTCTCTCTCTCTCTCCAGCCTCTGCTCCTAAGCTTCGGCTGATGCGAGGCCAGTCTCTGGTGGAAGGGGACAAGCTGTTCTTGAAGTGCGATGCGTCGGGGAATCCCAGCCCTTCCTTTCGCTGGTACAAAGATGGACACGAGCTTCAGAAAGGCAGAGACCTCAAAATAAAGACCAACAAGTGAGTCTGTCAGACTGGATATATCGCTCACACTCCACACACAATATTCACGCCAAGAAGTTTTGAAAATGGCCAAAATCCAGATAGATGATGGCTTCCTCAAACACATGCTGTACATACTGCGACGGCGGCTGGCACGCAGGTCTGCTTTGGTGACCCTGTGCAACTTCACACTGCACCCGAACTGTGTAGAAAATGTGTCTTTTACTCACTTCCTTTTCTGTTTTTATTCATCAAAAGAGCACAAAAGTTTAAATATAGGTTCAGGTGTTTTCAAAGCCATCTTAATACAACACCACACATTGAGGAGGTCATTGGTCTCAATACCTACCCGGAGCGGCTGCACTGTAAGAGATGAAAACCAGAAATCCACAAAATGCTTGTTCTGTGTAAAAACATGCATTATGAAGTTCAGTGGAATCTAAAATCAGGTTTCAGCCATCTAAGTCTGAGGCATGGCGGAGGGAAACGTCCTGGTAGCTGCATGTAGGTCACATGAAGGTTGCATTTGGACTCTGTTCAGGGTTGAATCAAGATAGACTCTTAAAAACACCTACCCTTTGACACTGTTCAGATCCCATCAGTTTTTATTTATGCATTTATTAATTATCAGGCAGTTTTATGCTTTTGTTGTGTTGGTTCCATAACACACACATGACTTACCTGGTTTAACTTACAGATCACTCTTTTACCTGCTCAACATTTTCAATCAGTCATCCAATAGACTGCTCATTTAAAGTGATTTAATCCTTTATAACACTTATTTCGCATGTAAACATGCTCCTGAATGAGACCCTCTTATTCACTGTTGTATAGCAATATTAAGTATGTGTTTCACTTTATGCTCTGAGGGAATGTCTTAAACTGATTTTTTCAGAGTTATCACCTACTTTTAAGAATCTGATATTAAGGGAGAACAGTGCCTTTTGTTGTAATCAGTTCCTGTGAAGATTAAGTGAAACCTGTTTCTGGTTTGAACTTAGTAATTGTCCATTGGCCTTCATGGCCAATCGCTACAAGCATTTGTATATAATTACCACTCCTTTATTGCTTCTCTGGGCTGGAAACTGGAATTTAATTTCTCATTCAGTCAACGATGAGTCTGCTGCTTTTTTGAAACAACAATAACCGACACTCTCTTTTTTTCTGCTTTGTATCACTCTCTCTCTCCCTCATCTGCCCCTCGTTCCTCTTCACTGAAGAAAAAACTCAAAGGTGCTGATCAGTCATGTCCGTGTGGAAGACTCTGGCAACTACACCTGTGTGGCTGAGAACTCACTAGGACAAGAAAACGTCACGAGTATAATCAGCGTGCAGATCTGTGAGCAACGATGCATCAGTCTCTTTCTCTATTTGTCTGTCTGTCTGTCTGTCTACACAATCTGATCAATTAGGATAACTTTTAACTATCATAGCACACCAATACAAATATCCCTCTTATATGCTTTGTTCTTCAAGCGTCCATTCCTCAATATATTTCTTCCTTTCATCTGTCTTTCTGAAAACTAACAAATGATACTGCGGTTTTCTGTCCATTTCCTTAAGATCAATGGGTATCTAGTCTTGTAATGGCTTGTATTTTAACAAAAATATGAGAGCGATTATTCTGTTAACATTCAGCAACTTTGCCCTTCCACAAAGATTTTATTTCAGTAGAAAACGGTGAGAATATAATATATTACTTGTGTTTATTATAGAATCTACTTAATGTCAAAGATGCAGGAATCTGATCATGTAATCACAAACTTAATCCATCGACTGCGGTCAGACTGTGTAGTGTTACGTGTGTCATCGTAAAGCATCCGTCGAGATCAGTCAGTGTAGTGTCGGTATATCATTGTTGTCCAGCTCTTGTGTCTTCTGTCAGATCATTTTATTGGCCGTGTAAATAGGGAGAGCACAACAGTTATAAAACAAAAGTGAGGGGAAACCGAATAAGGGATTACTTGTAAATATACTCGAAGGTTTCACGTTCGAAAAGAAGAAGACAGAAGTGTGTAGTTGTGGGGGAGCAGCTGTATCCGTCTGAGCCTGGCTCTTTCCACCAGCAGCTGTGAGCTGCAGAGCTGCAGCGAGCACAGGGAAGTGACTGATGCCTGCCCAAAAAGTAGATAGATTTGTTACACTAAGCTCTTTGAAATTCACTTAAGAAGTCTGAGAGGTATGTGGCATGGTGTGGTCTGATAGTTAGTTCTTTGGCTGCCATAACATTTGAGCACTGTGTGATTTTAACAAAGAGATGACAGCATTCTTTGCATCTGTTTTCTGTCTGATTGTCCTCCTAGTAGTGACCACCACCACCCCGTCTCCAGGTGTGAGCCACGCGAGACGCTGCAACGACTCGGAGAAGGCCCACTGCGTTAACGGAGGAGACTGTTACTTCATACATGGTATTAACCAGTTGTCCTGCAAGTAAGTCGGTTGCTTATTCGCCCCCCCCTGTACCCCCTCCCCCCTCCCACCTCCTCAGTCATCGATGTGTAGTCGCTCCCCGTCTCTGCTGCCTCCCTCTCTTTCTGTCTCCGTCTCTCTGGTCTCAGACACTGTGTCGCTGGTCACTGCACCGCCTTGTCTTCTGTTCCTTGATTGTACCCTCCCTACATACACGCACCTGCAGCCCACCTCGCCACTCACTACGCTCTGTGTCCTCGGCTTCTTATTTACAGTTTTCAACAATTGCCACCGAAGAAAAGGCAGACGGCTCAAACAGATCAAAGCTTGGACATTATGTCCGTATGCATTCACATTGGTCATATCTTGCTCCAAGCGGATCACTTGAGTTTACAGGGAGTGAAGTTAGCTTCTGAAAAAAAAAAGAAATGCGAAGGTGTAAGAAAACATGAACAGTTAAAACTATGGTGTGCTTGCATTGCAAATGATATTTATAAAAACATATTTTTCTTTTAATATTCAAAATATACACCTGTACATTTCTATACCAATTTGATATATTCAATTAACAATGCAGCCCAATTATGTTAGATTAGATGCAAATGACAGAAAAACTGGTGCCTTGAATTCCACCTGTTAGCAATATGCTGGTAGAACCCAATGGAAACGATTAGCATTGACCTGCATATGTGCAGTGTGATGACAGTGTATGTTGCTTCCATCAGACTGTATAGCAGCCCTTAGTCTACCTGGTCTATACGAGGTTAACAAGCAGGAAAAGTACCAGCAGTTGATTCTACATCTGCTGACCCTGTAGCGAAAAAACACCGTTTCTGCAGAGTACAGTATTGCTCAGAGTAACTTCACAGGCATGAAAAGTTAAAGAGGACATCCCGCTGACGTAGTATATTAGCTGCTGCCTCTCTTGTCGGTCACTCTGTTGGCATGTAACCACAAAATGCTTTGCATGCTGAGGGCACAGAGGACAGGGGAGAAGAGACTCAGAAACAGACTGTGATTTGGATTGTCCTGAATTTCTATCACTGGTGCAGTGCCAGTTCTCGGCATGTCCGTTCGGTGCGTGTCCATATTGCACCGACTTCGACACTGCATGTCATTGGAACCCCAGCAATACACCCACCAAGTGTGAAATAGATCTGATAAACGGTTCTGGAGATATGTGAAGGACAGACAGACAGACAGACAGACGATTACTTGCTTCATAGTTGGATTCAGATCTGTGCACAATGAAATCTGTTTTCTTTTTACCTATTCATTGTCACTCACCACCATCTGTCAGTAGCCACTGTTAGCAGCTACGCTCGTTACATAGCAACCATAATCACAGTATTGCATATTCCTAATAGCTTTCTGAAAATATTGACTAGTAATAAGTCTGGTTATTAACTGTAAAAAGTCCAAATAGCATAGCTATATCAAAGTATGTATTCTACTGTATCATAACTCATTTTAGCATTTGCATACAATAATAACTGTAACCTATTTTTCAACAACAGTAAGAGCACAACCGTATTATATAATTACCCTGGGTTTTCCAACTAATGACATCTTATAATCTACTGTAAATGAAAACATCCATCTCGCCTCTAAAACCCAGTGTAGGGGTAACCGAATAGACCTGTAGCGTTGCGTGGTCTACAGTTAATCTGTAGCCTGCCTGTTGACCGCCTTTTAATTAACACAGCCTTTCTTTTGTTTAACGTCAGCCAGCTGGTGACAGTGGAACGTGGATTATGGAGTTACCAGACCATTTTTATCATGTCATGGCAAAGCCAGCGCTCGATGCGTGTGGCAAACACACATTCACTCACCTTTTCAAAATATTCAGTCAACGCCAATCTAATGAAGTTAACCTCCCTTATGCTCGCCATGGCGTTGTTGCTGCAGGTTACAGTCATGTAAGGTTATACATTACAAATATGGAGGGAAGGAATTTTCGCCTGTCGGACATTTTCATCACTGTTAATGCACCAAAAAAATTCAATAATAATTGTTCTCGAGTCTCAAATCTCAAAGTTTTCGTATTTCTTGAGCTCACACACCACACACACACACACACACACACACACACACACACACACACACACACACACACACACACACACACACACACACACACACATGCATGAACACATCAAGCAGACAGAGTGATTTTATTTGGATACTCTGAACACATTTAACAGGTGCTTGGCTTCTGTAGAGGGATAATGTGAGTAAGACATACAGACAACTCAGGCATGATAAACATTAGTCTTCTGCACATTTCCTCCTTTTCTCTGTGACTTTCTGTCACCGTGTTCTGTGACAGGACGAGACACTTAACAAACTAATGGTCACATTCATGGCAAGCAGGATCTGAAATGTAGCAATAGTGATGTCACAACTACTTCTGCATTGACGCAGACTAGGAGTGGTTAACATGGTTCACTGCACGCTAAGTATCTAGTCCTCCTTCTTCTCTTTTTATGAAATAAACTGCTAACATAAAATGCATCACTTCCTGTGAGTGGGAGGATTTTTTTTTTCAGGAAAGAGCCACCAGACTAGTAGGTGTTTAGAACAGCAAGTGCAAAAACTGGATAACAGATGAATCACTGCTGTGTTATATCAACTTATTACTAAGACATTTATTTATATGAGCATGTCACAAGTTACAGTTACAGCAAGTACAATAAAATAATGTGCATGTTGGCAACGTGGTATAACAGGTAGACCCTGGCTGCGACATTGAGGCAACTTTGAAGTGGCATGATATTAGCAATTATCCGGTAACATTGCCCTTCTTTTGTACACCTTAAATGGCCCAATATGCCAATGACTGTAAGCTCAATGCAGTGTTTTTAAATACAACCAAAGCTTTGCACTAACCTAAGCTAAGCCAAAAGACTTTGTACATTTTCTAAACTGGAGGTTGTATTCTTTCAGTTCCAACTTACCATACATACAGGATCATTTTGTGGATGTGTATCAAACACTTTCCCCTGATGTTGGATAACAGATGGCGTGTATAGGTGTGCATAATCAAGAGCTTTGTTGTGTGATGCTTTAAGTACAATTGGATGTATGTGCTAGAAATCCATCCTTAGATCCTTCGGTGCCTGCTCCAGATCTACACTCTTTGTTTCTTCATTTCCATTTCTCTCTCTTTATATATATATATATATATATATATATATATATATATCCCTTGCTTCCCCTCCTCACTCTCTCTCCCCTGCCTTTCTCTCTATCTCTCATCTGATATACCTTCCGGTCATCGCTGAAGGATAAATCTTTTTTTTTCATGATGCTGACAAGCAGAAAACTTTGTTCGGGAGGGTGCATATAGACTTTACGAGATGCGTATAGAGCAATTTAGGAACACAAAACGGGCAGGATTTCCCAACCTCCTGTGTATGATTGTTCTTAATACAAAATCGCTGCATTTTCAAGAAGCTACAGCAGGCTGGTAAGGTAGCAGCGGACCAGCCAGCAGTTTCCAGAAAGTTACTGTTGCTTCTCAGCTTTGTCATCCTTTGTTGGCCTGTCTGTTTGGGCCAGTGGATAACAGGATGTAAATAAGGCTGCTGTCTGTAGTCTGTCTGCTCGGCTTGTTCACTTCAGAGATATGTAGACCCCCACCCACACTCACACGCCAAGCCACTCACCATTCTGCACAACAGCTGCAAATCGGTGCACTGCACGGCGCTGGCAGACAGCAACATTTTTTTAATATCCCTGAAATTTGAGGTGGTATTTGCAAGCTCCTTTGTGGCGACCATGGAAACGTATAATCTCCTCTTTCCCTGAAGGGGAAAGTAATGCTGTACTGCAAAATGGAGTCTGTAGGTTACAGTGGAGGACGGCACATATACAGAAAGGCACCCTGGCTAAAACAGAGAGTGGAGGTTAAAGTGGAGATCAGTACATACAAACATGCCCCCTGGCAAGCTGTTGGCAGTGAGAGCTCGGTATGTCTTGCTTACTCAATGTTCCTCTCAACCTGTGTTAAAGCTTTCTGTGTAGAGTGGCAGATAGCTCTTATTCTGATTGATCCGAACTTTGTTGCTAAACTCCAGTCTGGCAGCCAGCCGTAAACATTAGCCCATGTATTCCCAGCTATAGGTTTAAAATGCCAAATTCCCCATTTGAATCAATAAAGTTAATTTAATCTAATCTTATCTGCAAATGCCATGAGTTCAGGCTAGTATTGATGCCTGGACATAATGTCATAATGTCCACTTGCTGTCTGCATGTGTGTGTGTGTGTGTGTGGGGGGGGGGTTCTTCCCCTCTGTGGGGTGGTGGGGGGACGGGGGGGCGGGGGGGGGTATAAGGGAAGGGGATGCAGAGAGAGAAAGAAAAGAGGCAAAGGAGAAAAGGAGAAAAAAGATATATACAGTAAACTCTGCCGGCATAGGGCTGCCTCTGCTCCGAGTGTCTCCCACCACTCTCTCTCTCTCGCTCTCTCTCTCTCTCTGCTCTATTTATAACTCTATGGGAAATTGCTGAGTGGGCTCTTCCTAGGGTTTTTGCTGTAATTGATTCAAAATGCAAGTTGTCTCTTTAGTGGTGAGAAAGAGGAGAAAAGGATCCCCAGCCAGTTATATGGACAGTATATACATGGGGGTAGAGTGGGGGTCGTCGCTTTTTAAACTGGATACATTTGGTGACCTGATACTAGATCACTGTAATAAATACAACATGGCCATTAGAGCCAGAGAGCCTCTGTTATCCTATAATGACTGTAACGGGGCCACACCCATGATATCATAACACTGTGGTTCGTCAATTGCTGTGATTCATCTTCAGTATAATGTCCACTGCAGTTGGACCACGTTTTCTATAACATGCCTATTTGACTGCAGTAAACGCTGATCTACTATCACTTATGGCATTAACGAGATTAAATCAATTATGCCTGGCTGGGTAAAAGCCATGACACTCATTATTACACATAATTCAAGACATTTCAGAATTTGAAGCACTCTCTCAAAAAGATTTTCTCAAGGACATCAATTGAAATGAGGTCCTGTAGATTGTCATTCAACAGAGCCGATAAGAATTAATAGAAAAGAATGACGGCATCAATACTAAGCATTAAAAGTAACAAAAATAACAATAATTTGGACCATGTATATGTATCAATTTACCAGTGACCGTGATGCAGCGAGGAGCCTCCTTGTTAGTTTCAGTGTTGTGAGTGTGATGGCTGTTGCCTGAATATGAATCATATTCAGCCCGTGGTATCGCTGACAGCTCGCCACCCATCCAGAAACAAAACACCACATTCTGCAGCTGCATGTAAACTGTTGCTGTTATTTATGCCCATGAAAAACCCCAAACCTATTCCAACCATTTTCACGCTCACACACTGTGGAGGGCTCGGTGTGTGTGTGTGTGTGTGTGTGTGTGTGTGTGTGTGTGTGTGTGTGTGTGTCACTCTTAGACTTCTATTCTTGGGCATAAAAAAACACATACATTATACACATTTTTGCATTTGTCGGGAGGTCATTTCGACAAGTCCTCATTATTTCAGGCTGAGACTACGGGCTTCATTTAGGGATTTGTTGTCGTGATGAGTTACCGGGCTATCGCATTACACAAAGCAACGATTGTTGTTTTCATTGCCGCTGCACTCTCCTGAACTCCTGCATGTGCATGATGTAACAGGGCACACCCCTTTGATTTCTTGCTGGGTGTTTGCACCCCAAGCTTCATCAAACCTTGACCTCAAAATACACTGACCTTCTAAAAGACACATTCAAAGACACTCTGGCTGCTTATTGGAGCTCTAACCACAGCTATAACTCCACACTGCGTCGTGTTGATGAAGCCATGAGAATAGCAGAACATATCCAGGAGGTCAGTGACACAGTACGTCTGTTTACATATTCCTTATCCCGTCCACATTTTGTACATTAATAAGATTGTGGGTTTCACACATTGTTCATGTCAAATATTTTAAAGCTGCTTTGATGCTGCTCCGATTTTTATAGTGACAGTGGATCAAATGACTACAGGTTTGTATGTGTAATGGGGGTTGTTCCTAGTCAATGCTTTGTCCCCTGAGTATCGGACAGTGTTATTCAACTCTGTTTTGGCCCAGTCTGATTGAAGATTGACTATCATTCAGATCCCGACCGCATGAGTGACTAATATGTGTGTGTGTGACTATATATTTTGTGATGGTCATTTGACCATGCCTGACGAAGTGAAATGTCGAAATGTTGCTCCGTTAAATATAACTGCAGGATGTGTGCAGTCTGCAGATCTGTTGTCAGATTGTTTTGTTTTGTTTTTGTTTGTTTTTCTGATCCAGCACTTGTAGAAGTTGTTCGCATGTGCGCACCCTGCACCCTGTTTGCCGCTTGTAGTGACGAACCCACAGAACAGTATCAGAGTGCAGTTTCCCTCAGCTTGAGAGAACGGTACAATTTCTTCAAGCTCATTGTTTGGGTTTCATGGCCTAAAACGTTAATGTTTTGGTTCACTCTCACAGCTCTCGTCGGTCTTATTTTCAGCAAAAGCAGGAAGCTGTTTTTAGTGAAAAAGCTCTTATAAACCCTCAGCAGACAGACAAAGTTAGCGATGAAGAAAGGTGTATTTACAAGAATCCGGCCAAACGATGTGTATCATGATAGACGGGTTACGATTCAATAAACTGCGAAACTGTCAGCTAGGGGATATATTGTGATTTTTTAAATCTAATTTTAGGAAAAATGTCATAGTATAAAGAACACACCGCCATGTGCATGGCGTCTTAGTAAAAAGAGGAACATCCAACATCATAGCACTACTTTTTGTGCATCTTTGCATGTAAACTATTGATTTAAAAATCGTTACTTTTTTTTAAAGAATCAATAAGAGGATTACAAAACATTGCGATACTCATGTGTATTGATATTTTTTTACACTTTTACCCCCCATGATATCGGACTCTCGTCTTAAATTAAAGACATCATGAGAACGTGCATGTATTCAGGAGAATTGAATAGAGTATGAAGAAACAGCCTCACCCAACATACAGGTCTTCTCTCCTCCTACTTTGCTTCTGCTTTGTGAGACTCACGACAAGTGCACCGCATCCCTCTCCCTGTCCCTGATGGCTCATACTACAGAATTTACATAGAGATGACATCATGTGTTATTGTTTTACAAATATTAAATGCCCGGATAGAGCTGTATAAACTGAGCTTGTCTGAAATTACCCAGTTTTTACAGACGTGATTTATACTGTACCTAAACCTTTGCTTTGCTTCTCTCTTTCATCATGGTTTTAGTCAGGGGTTAACAAATGGATGCGACGAATGAGAGTCCAGACTAAGGCAATTGGGAGTGTGTGTTTGTGTGTGCTTGCGTGCATCAGTGTTTGTGCGTGATGGGGGGGGGGGTCGGAGGCTCACGGCCGTACATTTGACCCCTCCTACTTCCTGCGCCACCATCACATGACTCTCGTGACTGTGATGATGTCTTAACTGTAGCAGTGATGTCATATTGATGGCGGTGATGTCACGGTATGCAGGTCATCTCTCTCTCTCTCTGTAGTTGGTGGATTGTGCTGTTTCTAATCCCTCATCTCTCTGCTCTCTTATGTCTCCCTCCTCCCCTTCCTCTCTCTCCTCCCCCCTCCTCTTGATCTGTCTTTGTGTACTTCTCCTCCTCTCCTTCCTCCTGTTTGACCCCCTCTCTTCCCTCTGTATCTTTAACCCCCTCTTCCACTCCTCCCCCTCCCTCTGTGTCTTGTTTTCCCTCCATCAGGTGTCCCAATGACTATACGGGGGACCGCTGTCAAAACTCCGTCATGGCAGATTTCTACAGTATGTCCATTTGCTCTTGTCTGTCTCCTTCTCACTGAGATGCTGCATGCTACATCGGAGGGGTTGGATGGAGGGAGCGCTCTGTGTGTATGTTTGTGTATGTGTATGTTTGAAAACCTGCTCTTGTGTTTCACGTGTGTGTCTGCGTGCGTGTGTGTGATTTGCATGCCTCTGTGTCCACCCCTTCCTCTCCCTGTCTTCCCTGGTTCTTCAGTGGTGCTCCTCTGGTCACCAGAGACTAACAGTCGAGCTATATCTATAAGCACGTTACATACTGGACACTTGACACAAAAGCTGTTTTCAAAAGCCTCAGAATTGACAACTCAACAAAAAGCACCACATCTTTACATTGTGCCTGCTCCTACATTTTCAAAGTTCTGTATTGTTAAGCTGTAAATTGCACACAAAATACTTCTGTTGCAGCTTGATCCAGAGAGCTGCACAAAGAGAAACGGAGGAGACAGAGAATTAACACAATAGTAAATGCAGGAGGTTGTTTGCTTTTATTGGAACACTTTGTCCCTGTTCTTTGTAAATGGTCCATCGGTGCTGTTTAGAGTTTTAACAGTAAAAAAGAAACCATCAAGGCTAAACTATATGGATATAAACTATTAATACACCGTTGACAGCTCTCACTCTATGCTGTGCCTCTCTTTTAAACAAAGAGAGGAATCTTTCATTGATTTTAACTTTTGGAGTAGGAGCACGACTGACAATTGAAGGCTTTAGATGGAGAACAATGTAAGTCCTTCTGACATTGTTCTGAACAGCCGCCAGTCATTACTATAAGCTATCCAATACCCAAATAATTTGGCAGGCGTATGAGAATGGGATTTAGAGTTAGAATACTTTCAACATTTCAAGTCTTAATGTAATGAGATTTGAAAACATCACATACGGTTGTATCCATCTGAGATACCCTTTGTGATATTGATTTTCATATAAGCTGAGATTCTTGATATCATGACAGTGGAATCTGAAAGGAATTAGGATAAATCATACAGTAATGAATGTGATATCCTGTTGTTTTCACTCTGAGCATCCATGGATCATCTGATAAAATCTTTCACGATGGCATGTGGCTAAATGTCGCCTGAACTGTCCTAGGGTCGACTTCTAATATGTTCAAAATGTTGTCACATGTTTTGCTTCTCATCCCAGAGTAATTGAATTAAAGGAGGAGTTTGACATTTTTGTGAAATGCTCTAAATGGCTTCCGTTAGTATGTTGTAAATGAAACATCAGCCAGGAAAGATTCATTCTTACCAGGTATATTTGTCTAATGACCAAACACTTAATATGACACAATCACCTCAAAAGTAACATTTTAGTGAGGTATAGGTACTTGTTTTTAGGCAATGCATCTTGAATATCTTGAAGAAATACTTACGGTAATACAGGCTTATCATGACACTCAACACTTCCTGATTCTTGTGAAATATAGCTCCAAAGGAGTTTTCCTAGCTAACTTCAAGATCTCTATTTCTCTTTAAAGGTCTAAACAGCATCTTATTTCATGAATATTTCACTTGTTCCATAGGTATTTTTATTCATTACAAGCAAAAACACCTTTACTTCAGTGTTTTTTTTTTATTTATTATTATTTATTTATGAAGTGGCCTTTTTCCAGTGTTTGACTTAGCTTAGCATAAAGACTGAAAACCGGGGGAAATGGCTAGCCTGGTTCTGTCCAACGGTAACAAACTCCACCAACTAGCACCTCGAAAGCTCATCGTTTAACACATTATATCATGTCAATTTGTTAAAAAATGCAACATGGTTTTACAGGAATTTATGTGCCAGGAGCACATAAATTCCAGCCTGAGGTCACCTCAGGACAGAGCCATGCTAGTTGTGTCCCCCTGCTTCCAGTCTTCATGCTAAGCTAAGCTAACAGTATCCTGGCTCTAGCTTCATGTGTACTGTATGAACACGTGAGTGGTTTTCTGTCAGCAAAGAAAGTATATACACAGATTTTCAAAAATGTCTAGCTAGTCCTTTAAATCATCGGGATGCAAATGGGGCGTGTTTTGTCCCTCTCCTGTGATTGCATGGACAGTCACACTGAAACACATATCTCAGTATTGGTAGGCAACCAGAGATCTCAGGACACATGCAACAAACAAAAAAACATTCGCACAGCACAGAAGTTTCAATGATTCCTGTAGCCTTACTACTTTCATACAGGAAAAAAAGTGCTCCTCCCTCCATCGACTGTGTCATGCTGCTGTTACTGGCCCAGCAATCACAGGGAGATAAAACAGAGGGATACAAATGACCCTCTTCTTCTTTTCTCCAGCGTTTACAATGTTGCTCCATGCTCTGCCGTTTGTCTGTTGTGGAAGTTTCCACACGGAATAATGTCTAATTTCAACCAAGACCAGGTTTCACACCATAAGAAATCACACTGTATGTAATGTCTGCTTATTTTGACCCCATCATCAAGCCTTGTCTACACGCTGAAATCTGTCTGCGTGCTTTTATTTTTGCATTGCGTCAGTTGAAGCAACACTCTCCGCCGTTTTGGATCCATGTTGTTTTGTTGTCTGCCTGCTTTTCTATTGACGCAATCATAACACTCTGTCAAAATGTAGAGTAGTTGTGGTCAGGGTGCACAGAAGATTGGCTGGCTTTCCAAATGGGCATCTCTCTGTACAGCCTGTAATGCATGCAAAGCTATGGAAATTGGGAATGTTGAGAAGATTTCTCTGTAAATCATAAATCATATGAAAGGTTATAATAGCTGTACGCAGCAGTAGTGGGACAAAGTGCTATACAAGAGGTATGCTGTAATCAATACAAAGGCACACAATTGCCATTAGTCAAACGAATTACAGCGCCCGCCCCCATTTGCTGTGCCAGCCTCATCGACTGTACTGTGTTTTTATGTTAGAGAGTAACTCACTGCTTTTTATCTTTGCTTTCTTTTTTCTTTTGTCTTGTTTTTTTTTACCATTCTTTTTTTTCTGTCTGTTGTTTACTCCAGAAATGAGGTCTAGTAAATATAGCAGTAAGTTATGTGGCTTCCTGTCTTGCTGTGTTTGTCCGCCTGTCTCTGCATGCCTTTTCCTGCTTGTTCTTTTCCTGCTTGTTGGCTTCTCCTTCCTACTGCCTTTGCTTCATTTTCTCCCTTCGCTTTTGATTTGGTTTGGTTCAGTTCGTTTGTTTTTTCCTATCATTTCTGGGGGTCACAGAGCTGAGGCTGTCTGAGTTGTCTGTCTGTTACTGGACGGTACACACGTCAATCACTATGATTGACTGCACTAATTAACATATCCTGGTTCAGCGTATACAGGACATGAAAATAATATATTTGCTCCAAAGTGGACTTTACACCTGACCCTATCTGTCTCTTTCCTTTTTACCACGACAACTTTCTGCGCTGGCAGAGCTTCTCAGAATTGAATTTATGGGTATGGAACATTATTATTCATTTTGCTGTGCTTAAAGGGTTTGCCAAGATCCTATCACAGTCACACATTATTGTGCCATCTTCTTTCTAAAACCAACAACTGGGTCTCCCTCAACCTGTCCCTCTTTTTCTCCTGCCCACTAACCTGCTTTTAAGACTCGTAACCTCCCTTCTCTGCATGCACTCCTCCTACATTCTGACAAATTTAGGCATTTGAGAAAGACAAATTAACTGGGAAGGATTCATTAATGAAAGAAAGTACGAGAGTGTACTGGACCTGTTACAAATCAAAGCTGTGTTTATCTGGGCGCCGTGTCGGAGCAAAAGCTACCCTCTTTGTCCAGAAACCAGAGAATGTTTCACATCTTCGATAAATACAAGTGTCTGGCTCGTCTTCTGGGCTTTGGCAATGTGCATATTGGCTTCAGCAGCCTGTCGAATAAAAACATGCAAGCTGCGAGGATTTTTGCAGAGCGTTGCCAAAAGCGAGCAAAAGGCCTGACCACATAGTCTGTCCTTATTATTCTGCCCTTGATTGACTCGGTGTCAGAGTCGAGAGCTCGCCTGTCCTAAATCACGATTTCCGTTGGCTCCACTGTGCCAGCGAGCGCGCCTTCCCATTTCCTTTTGCCTCTCTGTATCAGTAACCTGTGACACGCACACAATGCCGGGCCAAGGCTCTCGTAGGCTTGTCAATCCCTACAGAGGCCCTTTATATAGAAACCCCAGCCCCCCCCCCCCTCCCTCACCCCCTTGCTTCCTCTTCAGTGGCGTGTCTAGAGCTTTTTGAGGGGGGTTTGGGGGGGGTAGTGAAATGATAAGTTAGGTAAAGGGGGATATTCTTCGATCCCCCCCCACCTTCCCCCCCCCCCACCCTGTTTAAAGCTGATCTCAGAAATACAACGAATCAATGAATTCAGCTTTCTGATGTATTTCACCGTATTTACAACTAGCTTTCTTCTATAAGAACCACGGCTAGATGAATAGACAGTCAGCTAAAGATAGGTGTCACTTTGCCAAGCAGACACTTTCAGTTTTAGTCCAAAGTGAGAATAATCATTGAAAGTAACAACAGAAGGTTTATGACATTGAAAAACAATAATTGATCTTCAGGGATATTAATTTCGCCGTAACTAACAGTCCAAGGACCTCCATAATCCAACTTTAGTTGATAAGGGGACAAAGTCAGGCCAGTGTGTGGTTTCTGGGGACTAGTTCCTCCCTGGACCTTTCTCCTGGACACGCCCCTGCTCCCCTCCTCTCCCCCTGTCTACATGTTTCCTTCTGTTCTTTCTTCTTCCTCACCACCTAGCCTTTTCTTCTTTTATTCCCTCCCTCTTCCCCTCATGTTCTGTTCCCTTTGTTGCTCCCTCTGTCATGGTGTCGCTGCTCTTTCCGTTCTGACACAGAGTGTTACACCACAGCAGGCCTAGAAATCTGAATGAACGAGAAAACACTGAGATAGCAACGTATTCACACGGCATCACCACAAACCTGTTAGAGTGTAATGAGTGTAATCGTATGATGTAGTTCAGCGTAGTGCAATCCAATTCGAGATGTTCCAAAAGGCAACTAACGACATCCTGTCACCAGCAAACACTTTGTAGACATCCGACAAAACTCTCAAAAGTGTTGTCTGGAGATTTGTTACTTAGCAAATAGTAAAATGTAAAATGAAAATAATATATTAGAAAAAGTATTTCTTCGTAAAATGTCTCTCATAAGCTTCCTAAGGAAAAGTGAATTGTCTTTTACGGTAGCTCATGTTTGTTTCCAAATAAAGGTGATTGTGATGTAGGTTAGGTTATCTGAAGACAAAGCAGACAAATTATTATGAAATATAAATGAAACACTCAATAACAATTAACAATAATAACGATTTGCAAGTTATTGTAATACATTTTATGACAACTTCACTTCAACATCAGAAAATACCACCATACTAGTTCCACCTTTTTTTTCAAGAAAAAAAAAAGTAAAACAATGACAAAGTTAAAGGTCATGAACTGAAAAACAACTTTGTTTAAAATTGGGGTTAGGTATAGATTATTAAAATAGTGTTTATAAAATAACTTAACACCCCCTAAAAGTCCTTTTTTGCCGACCTCACCTTGCTGCAGTGATGTAGAAGGGTACTCCTGGACTTTGTGACATCACTGTTGGGGGTGGTTCCTGGTGCAACAAAGCACACTCCTGACTACACCCAACCCAACACGATCTCACTCGCAACTCATCAATTACTACAGCTTGGTCTGTGGACCTACGGTTTAAACTATGACGCTCTAGATACCCCTCTGGTGTCAGTTTTTGACGAATAGAGACAACGTGTCACACCGATCATAACAAGCATAGTGTCTTTTCAAAATAAAATAAAAATATACCTAAATCTTCCCAGGAATCAAACAGTTTCAGCTCATTATATGCATACAGTCTCTTTTCAAAATATACTTCCATCAAAGTTAACCTCGGCTGAGTTTCTCTCTCTTGATACTATCAGTTGCTCTGACTGTCTTATAACAACGCAGAACATTTAAATTGGAGTTAGTTGACAGCCCGGTGTGTTCCATACAGACACTAAAGGGTTCCTTGGTGCGACGGTACAGACGTCAAAGGGCACTGATCAAAGCAGCGGTTTTTGACGAGTTGGGAGTGAGAACGGGTTCACCAACTACACCTATCAGTGATTCTGTGGTCAAAGGTCAAACAGGCTTGAAAATGTCAACCAAAGAGGGCAGCAACAAGCTGCTTTCAGCCTGCTGTTAAGTTACTATGGTATTTAAAAGAAAGGGTTAGAGATTAATGATGTTTGCTGTGAAAAAATATAAAAACCCCACTCACAGTGGGAGGTAACCACTTAAATTCAGTTTCAAAAAGAAACTTTAGAAATACCTTACTGTTAATTGTCTTTGTTACCAAAATGCCTTCAGTATGACCACCACGGGGTCACCTGACAGGCTTCTGTGAAACGATAGCGTACAAAACATCACGGGTTCATAGAAGCACAGAAACATATAACAATAAAAAACAAATCATTAATACATATTCAGTATATTTTAAATATATATTTACTTTAACTTTTGTGACAGTTATAGTTATGGTGAGCTTTGTCAATACTAAACTGTTATACTCTCAGGCCATTGCGGTGTCAACACTTTGAACAAAAACTGCTTTCCTTCTTTTTTCCATCTGGACGACTTGTCTCTTGATGATTCCATCCATACAGGCATGCATTCAGATCCCCACCAGTGCCATCTGTAGCATTACATCCCCATGGCCATTGTTAATTCACTTGTGTAGGGACAGCAGGAAGTCTGTGTCAAGATGCGGGTTTACAGCCCTGCTTTTCATCGTAATATTTATGAGCTTGTAGAATTACTCTTGTGTTGTAGTAGTAGAACTGTTTGACTGTAGTACAGTTAAAACTGAAAGGCATGTGACATTATAGAGCAAGAGTTGTTTCATCGGCAGCAGAGGGGATAGGATGGCAGCAGATAATAGGGAGAAAACTGTTTCTGTAGCTACCATCAATGGAGTAGCGCTCATGCTGTTTCGTGTGTGTCTGTGTGTGTGCGCGCGTGCGTATTCTTGTCTGTCTTGTGATTGTCTGTCTGCAATGCTTGGATGTGTGCGAACATGTGTGTGTGTGTGTGTGTGTGTGTGTGTGTGTGTGTGTGTGTGTGTGTGCGTGCGTGCGTGCGTGCGTGCGTGCGTGCGTGCATGCGTGTGTGTGCGTGTGTTTCCGTCCACAGAGGCCGAGGAGCTCTATCAGAGGCGGGTGCTGACGATCACAGGCATCTGCGTGGCGCTGCTGGTGGTTGGCATCGTTTGTGTGGTGGCCTACTGCAAAACCAAGTATGTGTCTTTGATGGGAACATAAATGACTCCCAATTTATGAAAGGCTCCAAACCTTCAAAGTAACCCACTGTAGAAAAAAAAGATGTAACTAACGATACACTTTTTTTCCTCTGGTGAGTGATACATTATTATATACTGCATTATTAGATGGTTACTGATGCATCACTGTGTCAAGGTGAAGCTCAAACAGCTTATATACAGTTAGCTAGTTAAGTCAAGCGCTCCAAAGGGTCACAAGACAAATCTGAGGGGGTCGTGAGATCATAAATGGGGCCGTAAAGAAGAAGAAAAGAAAATTCCTTGCTTTTTGTGAAACATTTTCACAACTTCGGACCTTGTTATTTAAAGGAACTCATCTGAGTTGTTTAGAGGGGAAATCACTGTTTGATGGAACTGCTATTCATAGAAATGTGATGAGAGGCCCCAACTACACACAGAATCTTTAGCAAGCGGTCCCAAATGAACCACTGAGTTAATATTTAATAAAGCATTGTGTTTTATAGATTGTAACTCATAACTCCAGCTGCCAATTAGCATTATATTGAAATCTTCAAGTAAAGTATCTCAAAATTGGACTTAAGTAAAGTACTTGAGTACGTGTACTGAGTTACTTTCACCCTCTATTGTACAGTGAATAATTATCAATGGAACATTCTATTAGCAAAAGGCAAATTATTTGTCTGTTTGCTTGTTTATTTGTAGGTGGGTTTGTCATGTTGGCAGCATGATATAAAAGAAAAAAAAGATAATTCTAAAACCACCTAATACCCAATTACTAAGTGGATCAAGAGCCTTCACTTATTAATTAATCCCAACTGTTCTTTATGGTATATTTTCTGTATAGTCTGGATTTTTTTTTTCTGGACCTCCAAGTCTGAGCATTTTACAGTAACTACAACAGAAGAATAAGCTTTAATTCATGGTGTGCAATTGAGTCATTGCTGCTGTACCCTGATGGTATTGCTGTATCCATAAAACGATCATGTGATAAGTCAAGTGCCAAGATGTAGTGAAAGCTAAGAAGAGAGAAAGATGGCAGGGATTTTAAAAGAGCAATTATAGTGAACAGCAAACTGATATGAGTCACTGTCTCTAGTTTAGCACGTTTGCCAGATCACTGATTGTTCCTTCATCACCACCCCTCCAGGAAGCAGAGGAAGAAGATGCACAGTCACCTACACCAGAACCAGAATCAGTGTGTGGAGCAACCCAACCACATCCTGGCCAACGGACCCAAACCCCCCGGGCCCGGCCCAGAGGAGATCCCCATGGTTGATGTGAGTTCAGTTCGAGCAGTGCAAACACACAGCAGAGGCCGAGGCAGGCACAGGTGATCCTGAGGTCAGGTTTAACTGACAGGCTGGAAGTAAAGTCAACTCCTGCCGACCCTGCACTTCATGCTGAGCAGAAACTCATAACAGGTCACTCCTGACAGGGTCAAGATTTTCTCAGAGGCAGAGCTGCTCTTAAGGCAGAAATAAATAAGTAACCACCGTTTTTAAAAAAACGCAACAATGTTAACTGATTAGATTGCATGTCAAAATGAGGAAAAGTTACTAACGTCCTGCCAAGAGGGATACGTTGTTTTATAAGGCTTTCTTGCATTTCTTTAAATTATTATTACAACTGCTAGTTAAGCTAAAAATTTGTGCCAGAGTGGATGTGGTATCTGTGGGGCTTCTGGTAGCCAACAATACCAATAATGCAGTAAAACAAAGCAATACATTTACAATTATCTATTAGTTCCTAATCAGGATGCATAGAAGTCCCATTTTGTAATCTCCAGATTGACTTTGCTTTCTTCTCAAAGTGCTGCTGAAATACAGCCAGATTTGTTGGTGCTTTTAATTAAATATAACTGTCTATAAATAGTTTTAGAAGGTATTAATTCATGCTAAAGGAGGGACAGAAGAAGAAGAAGACACTAGAACTGGATGTCAGCTTCACCTGAGCAAACTGCACAGGAAGCCCACAGAGCCTCGGCCGGTTCATGTCTCCTTAGATGGAGTCACAGACTTTATGGAGCTTTGCCACTTAGATTTAAATCCACCAAAAAGGTTTAGCCTACAGAAAAATCTTTGTGTAAATAAAGCTCTGATCCACTGACAAATTAAGGAAATATGGTGACACAAAGCTGGCCGACGTTAAAGACAGGGCAGAAACACCTACCCGTTCTCCTGGAGACTAAATGTGCATGAGTCAGCGTAATAGCAACAACAAACGAGAAGTAATGATGAGTTAAAAAAAAAGATCTGTGCAGGAGAATCCTCTCATCATTAGATATCACTTTATATTCATGTATACTTAACCATTGTTGCTGTGTGATATGTTTGTTCTTTGGGAAATGAAAACATTAGTAAAAAGTATTCAAATTATTGTGTGTGTGTGTGTGTGTGTGTGTGTGTGTGTGTGTGTGTGTGTGTGTGTGTGTGTGTGTGTGTGTGTGTGTGTGTGTGTGCGTGCGTGCGTGCGTGCGTGTGTGTGTGTTGCAGTACGTCACCAAGAGCGTCCCAACGACAGAGTGTGTGATCAGCCACGGAGCTGAGGGTGCGGGCAACTACGCAGGCAGCCTTTCCCACCACTCCACCACTGCCTCACATGCTTCCAGGTAGACCTGCCACATACACAGGCCAAGATAGGAACTTATATTTTCCTGATCTTTCTTCTTACAGTTTCAGTTATTAGAGGGAAAATGTGTTGCCTTTTATGTAGATGTCCACTCAGTGTTGATGGTAAATGTTGTCCATTGGTGATCGGTGCAGAGGAGAGTGAAGATTTTAAGTGAATGTATAGTAGAGTTTGCAGTCTGTGCTTCTCAAGACCAACAGAAGTCTCCCTTGTTGTGTTTCCCGGCTGCTGGGTGGAGTGATGAGGGGTGCATAGAGACGAGGCAATGCATCCTGGTACATAGGCACTGCCGGCACAGAGCAGAGCAGGATAAATCAGCTTTCTATGTCAATATAGCATGCATTGAGGAACTTATTGCTACAAATGACTACATTTCTTACCAACACTGATTGAACATCCATATAAAAGTTGCCGCATTTTCTGTTTTCATAGGGTTTCATGCGTAAAAAGTAGCTCCAGTGAGAGCTGTTGGCAGTGACTGCTTTGGGTCATTCAGAGTAACGGGAACATTGTTTCAAGTTTTTTGTTGGCTGTCAAAAAATAATAATTATGCGCTTCACGATTGTTGTATTGTGGTGGCAGCAGAAATCTCAGAGACGGCTATCTCAAAACAGGTACAGTTAAAACCAACGCTACCTGCATGGGTAGAAACTACAAAGGCTCAGTCAGAAAATGTGATTTGGGTGAACCAAACCTTTCACAACTTGAACTGCTTGTTAAACTTGTTTTGAAAAGTTTATTCCTCAAGTATCACAACATCATCAACTTAGTCGAGAGGAGAAACATTTGCACTGACTTGCACTGGAAACTCACACCAGTGGCAGATCGGTCATTTTATGAAATACAACATTTTGCAGCTGAATTATGAAACGTTTCACCACTGGAGGGTAGAACATTGACCCTACAGACTTATTTGAGGTTACAGTTATTTGCACTAACATGTTAGCCAAAAGGGCTTTGGCTTGTTGATGCTCCACTGTCGTCACCAGCCACTTGTTTACTCATTCATTCACGCTGGACAGGTAGTGTACAGTCAGATTGTGTAGAGTTGGCTGTTGATTGTCAATGCGATCGGCAGTACTAAGAGCCCTGTAATATTGTTGTTTTTTATCAAAATAATCCCTTCATGGTGCTTTGATAGACCATGCATGTGAAAATTTTTGCAGTATAGTCTCCTTACCCAGCATTCCGTCCTCCTCTGTATCCTCCTGCCTCCTCGGTGCTGCTGTAACCTTTTAAACTTGTTCTACTAACACCCACACCCGCAGATACAAGGACCAGACGTGGAGCATGGAGCGAACAGAGAGCATGAACTCAGACTGCCAGTCAGGTGGGCTGTCCAGCTCTGTGGGAACCAGTAAGTGCAGCAGCCCGGCATGCATGGCGAGGAGGGCCGCCCACTGGGGCTGCACGGACATGTCCGGACCGGGAATGCAGTACGGGGACTCCTACGACTCTCTAAGAGACTCGCCTCACAGTGACAGGTAGGGAAGGTGGCAATGTGTGTGTGTGTGTGTGTGTGTGTGTGTGTGTGTGTGTGTGTGTGTGTGTGTGTGTGTGTGTGTGTGTGTGTGTGTGTGTGTGTGTGTGTGTGTGTGTGTGTGTGTGTGTGGTGGTTTGTGTGGCGGTGTTGGTATTTAACACTTTCTCTGTTCATTACTGTCCAACACTTTGTTTTTGTTTTTTATCACACCAGCCCCTCTTTGGCGACGCCAAGTGGCAGTTACTTGTTATGATTTCTTCAATGTCAAGGACTACATCACCCAGATACTGTAGAGTATATTGGTGAATATATATGTAAATTAATAAACCAGTGTTATCATGGTATTGAAAGTAGTAAAATAATTAAACCACTTTTTTTTAACATTTACCTCTTAATGGTTTCATACATGTCCCAGAATGCTCAGTGCCTAAAAACCAGACTTGACATTCGTGTATTTAGCTATGTTCGTATTACATGTGTGTAATACAAGAATACAGATTCTTGATACTGAACAATATTATTCTGCTACCTTTTCACATTTAATAACATCTAAAGGGGTATGTTTTTACACGATTATATTTAGTCTGTACAACATAAAAACTCAGGGGTGATCTCCTTTGTGTCTTCCTGTTATGCTTCTTATATCATTTCATACAAATATGAAATATTTGGAAATATGTTCCAATCGATTTTGATGGGACAAATATGTAATTCATGATAAGCGTAAATCCATGTGGTGCTATATTGAGTCTTTTCTGTGGCAAAACTGTGCATTAACAACTAAACTCCATGAGGTGCAGCAGTCATACACTCATGTTCAGTAATGTTGTAAATATTCTCGGGATGGACTGAGTGGGCGGCGAGGTGGCTCAGCAGTTAACACTGTCGTTTCATGGCAAAAAGGTCAATGCGTCTGAGCCGGAGCCAGCTGGCTGCAGTGCTTCTGTGTGGAGTTCGTATATTTCCAACCACAGTCCAAAGTCTTGCAAGTCAGGTGGACTGGAAACACTAAAGTGCCTGCAGGTGTGAATGTTGTCTGTATGTGTGTGTCAGCCCTGTGATTGCCTGGTGACCTGTCCAGGGTGTGCCACTCTTCTTGTCCCCCCCTCCCCCACCGTCAAGTGGTTTGGAAAACAGATGGATGGCACTCGCTGATAGAATGGCTGATACTGAAAATGTGTGTGCATCAGAGAAGTGCATCCCGCCCCCCCACCCCACACTTTTGTATCCCACTTCAAGACTCAGATTCAGACTCCTCAATAATCTGCTGCTGTCTTTCCTGTCCAGGTATGTGTCGGCGCTGACCACGCCAGCGCGGCTGTCCCCGGTGGAGTTCCACTACCCCCCGTTGCCGCCCCAGGTGCCCACCTTCCATATCACCTCGCCCAACACAAGCCACGCCCTCTCCCTGCCCCCCGCCGCAGCCGCCTACCACAGAGAGGACGACCAGCCGCTGTTACGATGCCCCGATGTGCGTAGGCAAATATAGTACACACATACCAATCAGTTAACGCATAGGGCTGTATCTCTTTTTTGTCCACAAATCCCATGGAGCCCAAAAGCAGCAAAGCATCAGTCTATCTCTCTTTGTTTTAAAAAGAAAAGAGTCACAAATATTTTATTGTTTTTAAAGACAAAATAATTTCCCAAAACAGCTGGACAGTGTAGTTTTTAGTTGATATTAGTCAAACAGGATTAAATAGTCTGCCTTTATTGGGGACTATTTTCCGCCACTGAATAATACATTTAGTGCTCTTGTGAGTATTCACGGCAGCAGGGCGGTGTGTGTGGGATCAACTCACCACCAACAGTGTGGCTCACTGATGTGTTTGTTATCTTTTTTTACAAACACCGGAGCTCTGTGGCACAGAGGAATAGGCCCCGTTTATGTTAGCAATCATAATGACGTATTTTTGTGAGCAAAGCGGAGCATAAGTGGTGGCAGAATATTTATCTGAGCACATTAGCCAACGCTGTCTCGCAAGTTTTGTTGATTTGTTTGTTTTCATAATGGCTGGCGAAAAATACAAGTTTTGAATATGTAAAGTCACTCACTCTCCGGCAGCACGGGTGTTATTCGAGAAAAAGAACCTACTGGCTGACTCAATGGCCAGACATTTACACACCTGATATTCGTCTTTGCATGCCTATAACTGTCCAGCAGAAAAAGTTGCTATTCCATCATTGGCAACAGGTGCCTGAAGAGAATCTTACAATGTTGGTGAAGCTTTTCAGAGATGGAGAGAAAATAGTAACTACAATTTAGCTTCTGCTAACCGCAACCACAGGCTCCCAGCTGCGGTTACAGTTAGAGGTTGGCTAAACTACTAGCAGCACTTTCTCTCCATCTCTCTCATAGTTCAGCTTTCTGCATGAGCGTTGAGCTCACCGCTGAGGTGCAACCGCCTTCACTTTACTGATTGTAGCTCGCTAGGGCCTCGAATCACAGTTTGTCATCTCAAAGGGATGTGATAAAATTTCGAGTTAGAGCTGTTCTCCTTCTATTCTGGCACCCAATAACACAGCAAGATGACATTTTTTGATGTTTAAATTTAGCCCACTATTCTGAGGTGAGTTAATTGTTGGTTTTGCTTTTTTCTTGAGTTTTATTCACAATAAGAAAAATATAATATATAATCAGACTTAACCTTTAACCCGATGGTTCAAATCCCTGTGTTGGCATCCACCCTGCTGAAGTTCCTTTGAGCAAACCACTGCCAGACATACAGGTTTAACATGTACAGTTTCCATCAAATCCTCCACTCTATCTTACGTTTTAGGATGGGAGTTTATACAGGCAGCCCCGGCGTCCGCGGCGACCCTACCTGACGGAGAGCACCGGAAGTCTACCGTCCAGCCCCTACCGTCTCCCTGACGACGAGGCCTACGAGACCACGCAGGAGTACGCCTCCTCGCGGGAACCCATCCGGAGCCGGCGCCGCCCGCGACGCAACCGCCTCAACGGACACATCTCCCAGCGTTCATCGGGCCTACGGGACTACAGCTCACAGAGCTTCAGCCAGTCAGAGGAGGAGGAGGAAGAGGAGGAGGAAGAGGATGCTCACGGGGAGAGCACGCCTTTCCTTAGTATGCAGAACATGAACATGGACCCGCCCCTAACCGCCCCGGGTTACCGTGCGTCATCTGGTGCGGACACACGGACTCACCGCGGGCTGAGTCGGCCAGCGACACGCAGCAACGGGCAGAGCCGCGGCTCCCAGTCGCAGCGCTCCAAGGCTGACAACATGCCCCTTTAAGACTTAACCTCCCCCCCACCCCCACCCTGACCCTGACCCTTCCCCCCTCCCCTCCCCCCCGACACCACCCACCCCTCCACCTCACACACTCCCCTTCCTCCTACTGTACACACAACCAGTGGACTAGAGACCTGCACCTAGGAGAAATATTTTTATTTTGTATAACAGACAGATATTCTAAACAAATGAAATATTTATTTTCATTTCAGCAAAAATTGTCTACTAGCTAACAGCAAAGACTTTTTTTATAACGGGGGGGAAATATTTATATGTAAAGTTTTTTGATTTACAGCATTATGAGAGATGAAAAAATAAGAGAATTACGTGCCAATTTTTTCACAAGTTAGATAAATAGAATAATATTGTGGTGCCTTTTGCTGTATGCTGAAGTCGGAGGTCCCATTGAGTTTTTGTAGCCTTTCTTATAAAGACTCCTCGTTTTTATAGAGACCAACCCTCTTCCTTCCTTTTGCTTTGGTTTTTTCTTTGATTTGGGATCTTCCTCTTTTTGAACTGTGATCTGATTATGTCATCATGCAATATTGATTCCTCCTGTGTAAAAGGTGTCTGTTTACATGAGTATGATCCACGCGACGCGCTCGATTCACAGGGACATTAGTCACTGACGCAACCGGAAGTGTAGGGTAGTTTTTCTCGGATGAATCACATCGGCCATTTATGTCCTCGTTCGCTGCCTGTCAGTCATTTGTTGTTATTCCTGTGAAAACAAGAGTGTTAGGGAGTTGTTGAGGGGAAGTAAATCCAGATTCCTGTGTAGGTGTTCAGGGTGCTGCCATGACATTGGTGGTGGTTGCAGTGTGTGTGTTTGTGTGTATGTGCGTGTGTTTGTGTGCCTGTATGTACACCCCATAAAGCCTCATTTGGTTGGCGCCTTCGTTCACCTTGAAAAGTGTGGTCTCTTGTTTGACTGACATGCTCCTCTCACCAATCCTCACGCTGCCAGAAGCTCCATTGCACTGTAAGAACCTCCCTCCGTGAGCAGTCATTGGCCAGGGAGCTGCCGATCCAAACCGAACCGAACCAATCCAGTTGTAATCCAGCCTGACTCTGGCCTCCCGTGGACTGCCCAGCCCGCCCGTTTCCTATGCCAGCAGCTTAGAGCCGCACTGTGTCTCAGGACTTCCCCATCACATCACAGCCAAAAGACTCAAAGCAGTGAGCGCACGTCATCTCAGTCACAGTTCAGTCCGCAGGCCAGATCCACATCCCCTCACTCTCCCTCTTGTCTGTCCGTCAGGTTTGTTGCGTTCACTCGTGGCCATGATTAAGGGAGCGTGGGTAAAAACTCTTGGAATCAGAAGGGAGATTCAGTTGCTTTTTTCTTTTTCTTTTTTACTTCAAAAGGTTGTGTGTATGTGTGTACGTGGGCATGTGTGTCGCTGCGTGTGGGTCACGATTACGATGACGATGACGATGACGATGATGATGATGATGATGCTGAAAAAATGATGCGGAGACCACATCTGTTCACTATGTTGCAGGGGTGTAGCTAGGAATTCTGGGCCCCCTGAGAGGAGGATACTGCTCTGGGTTCCCCCCTTTTCTTCTTTTACTAATATAAACCTGCTACTTTACGGGCCCTCTCCAACTGTGGGCCCCTGGAATCGCCACCACCTTTCACCCCTGTAGCGATGGCGCTGCTCCGATGGGTCAAAATAGCTCGCGGGTCGCTGCGTGCAGGTTCACACTGCTAGAGAGCGAGTTTCTGAGTCCGATTCTACTTTTTCTTAAGCTCACAGCCAAACGACGGTATATGATAATACTGATTACTGCATCCTTGATTTGCATTCCTATACCTTTATTGATTGAACTTCCTTTGCTTGGTCATATTGACTGAATGATCTGTTATCTGTCTGTCTCCGTCCGCCCCCTCCACCTCACTTCGCCACTCACCTTCATGTCTTTCTCACCCCCGTAACCGACCTACAGAAGCAACTAGCGGATGAATTTAGGCCCCATCTCCAGACGAGTGGACTGAACAGCACACTAACAGTAGGCTGGTCGTGTCAGAAACTCTTCAGATATTCATTGGGTTTAGAGACCCTTTCAAGCTCACTGAGGAAAACGTGTCCTTATTAGAGTTAATTTCCAACAAGTAGAGTTTGTTTGTTTTCTTTTTGTTTTCACACAGGAGATGCATGGATCACAGATATAGAAAGTATCTTAAAAATGGCGACAACCCCCTTCAGATTTAGGGGAATCATGCTAGAAATATATAAAAACATTATTTGGGTTCATGGCCCAAAGGTCTGGCTAGTTTTGTCTTAATATCACTGTAATCAATCTGGGATTTGCAACGTGGAAATACTGCAAGTGAGGGTAGTGTGCTTCTAGAGCTAGTTGAATTGTTAACACCCCCGCCCTCTTTCTCCTCACCCTGCACTCCCCCCTTTGCCTTTTACATACACACACACACACACACACACACACGCACACACATTTCACACATCATGCACTCCTCACACATAAACTAAGCACACACACACACACACACACACACACACACACACAAAGCCCGACCATGTTTGTGTTTGTCAAGCAGTTTGCCTTTATCTTTTTTACCTCCTAACTCCCTCTCTCTCCTCCCCTCCTCTCTCTCCCTCCCTCCTCCCCCTTTCTTCTCCTTTCCTCTCCTTTCCTCTCCTTTCCTCTTCTCTTCTCTCCTTTCCTTTCCTCTCCCTATCCTCTCCTCTCCTCTCCTCTCACCCAACCCCTCTGCATGTCCTAGTGGTACTGGTAGTTGGGTGCATGGAAAAAGCAGCAAGCAAATCGTTTTTCCACTCGGTGAAAAAATAAAAAAAACGTGTCTTCATTTTAACATTCAGCAATAAATCCCCTTCTCTTCATGTCCATCATTCTTGGAATATGCTAGATGATTTTTTGCAAGTTTTATCAAAAACATACTACTTGTAAAAGAAGAAAAATCCAAAACCACCCCTTCATATGAAAAATAAAACTTTATTCCTACCATTTTGAAACAGTCCTGTCATCTTTGTCACACAAAAAAACAACAGTTGTTTTTGATTTACAGTTGTCTAGAATCTGTTGTTTCTTCTTTATTTATATAAAGAAGTGGGAACAAAGTCAAGAAGCCAGTGCACCAAATGTACAGTAAGAATGTAGTTGAGAAGATATGACCAGTAGATGGCAGCATTCACCTTGTCTATAATTTCATGTGCCAAGAACTGGGTGATGGTGCCTTCTGCATGTCAGTAGAAAAAACCTGGTATCTTTATACAAAGATCATTTGTAATATGTCATGCTACTTTAGAATGTTTTTTAGAGAAAACATTCACTCGGATTGTAAAATTTTACATTTTGCAAAATGTCCAATAACAGCTTATTGTAGAGTGTGATGACTTTCAATTTCATTCAAATAGGCCTTTTTCACATTTTGACATATATGACAAACCGGGAAACCCCACGGTGGGACTGACAATAATACCTCATTTTGGCTGCATTCCTTTCAGTTTTGCCACATCCAGGCTTCTGCTACTGTGTTCATGCGAGCTCTCTGTCATGTCTTTCTGGTTCACTTCAATATAACGGAGTCATCGTTAATCAGCGATATTAGCAACACCTGTGCTTTTCATAATATTTTAATTAAGAATAATGGGGCAGAGTGTAGACATGTACCAATTGTACAAGTTTTGTAACAATTAGAGCAGTGGTGTAAAAAAAAAGAAAAACTGGTTCCTTCAACCCATTGTCACATGATCAAACTGACCAAATTACAGCTAACATCATCGGCCCAAATACACGTTCAAGAGTGGTCTGCAGACTCACATCCACAGCTCTTCCCTTTGCTGCCGGGTAGCCTGCTAATCCCACGTGGACGCTGGATAAAAACGTTGCGAACGACCTCTTCTTCACTTCCCTGGAGTCAACCGTTTATTTCTATTTCACCTAGGTTGACCGCGAGTAAAGCCGAGACTCAGGTGTGTTTTTTGTTTGTATGACTCGATACTGACTTCTAGCTTTAATAACGTCACTGCCAGCAAAACACCTCCGCTCACTGAACCCGTGGTGGTTGAGTCCAATCCAGCCTCATCGTGGCGTGCATCCTGGATGCTAACACCACCGAGAGTTCAAAAGGCTCAACGCGTCTCTGCTTTGCGATGTCTGTGCTGAACAAGATCTTTCTTTAAAACTGGACATGGTTGTTAAACTGGGAAGATAACAGGTGAACCAGTGTGGAGTAGGCTATTACCTACATGACAGACCAGCAACCTTGGGCCATGAATTTATCTCTCACCATCACCAGACCCTCTGCACCCTCTAAGGCCTGAATGTTTGGAGGGGTACAGTAAGACCAGGATGTGGACTTAAGGAGGCCCTGCATCCGCTATCCCATGCCAAAAGAAAACTTGTTTTTATGATGCTCATGCTTTGTATTATTATTATATGGTTGGCGGTCTCTTGCTATTCTTTTGTGCTCATTGTGCAAAGCAAGTTACCCCCAGGTCCCATCAATGTTTCATTCAAGTGTATTTCACTGATGTTTCTCACCACGACCTGGGTGTGTTTTCATGGGAGGTTTTAGCGTATTGCTTTACTTTTCAGCCTTTCTCTGTCCTTGGAATTTGCAGTGATAGATGAAGAGGGATAATCAAAACTTTGTTTCGGAAGAAAACCTCTGAACTATTTTGAATGGTAAAACGATTAGTTTTGCACAGTAAGTCCTACATTTGCATTTTGACTTTGAGTGAAAAGTGAAAGAGGGTCATTTTCAGCGCAATGTACTTGACGTCCGTTCAAGGTGGAGCTTTAAATTCTAACATGATGCTGGCTAGTGTCATGAATAATGATGCATGATAGGCTATTTTAATTGTTTTGGTGAGTCAAATCTGGATTTGCAACGTAACCAGTAACATTTCTCTGTCAGTGTTGAGTGTTTGTACAAGTGTTTCTCCAGAGAGCTGGTTCTCCAGAGAGCTGGTTCTCAAGAGAGCGGATCCTCCAGAGATCTGGTTCTCCAGAGAGCTGGTTCTCCAGAGAGCTGGTTCTCCAAAGAGCTGCACCACAGGAGGAACATTTGGCCCGTTCTGAACAGGCATGTTTTTCAACAGGTGCTTTTGGGTGCTTCCCATCAATGAGACCTGCAGTGGGTTTCATTGTTCCCAGAAGTGTTTCAGACAAAGTATATTTTCAGGATTCCAGACACACTCCCGGCATTTCAAGCACTTGAGTCTCCCCCTCCCGGACCTGTTATCCGGCCGCTAGAACTGTTCTGTAGAGGTTTCACTCAGCTGGTGGATGGATGTATAGGCTGACATTATACAGCAACAGAAGACTCTGCTTCTCAAACATCAGTGGAGGAAGAACATGTCAGTCCTGTTTGCTCTCTTTCTGTCAGTGGGTGTATCTGTCTGTGTTTTCTTAGGAACGTTTTTATCTTTGTTCACACAAACGTGGTTGTACCACAGCTGGTCAGATGACTTCAGGATAGAAGAGAGAAATAACCTTGACTCCCCGTATCTGGATTCCATCTCATTGGAGAGTCAATCTTTTTCCCATAAAATGCTCTGATAATGGGGCCATTGGATTACTAGCATGGACAACCAGCTTCGCTAATCAAATCGGACGAGTATTCAATGAATGTGGGAGTCTTCCCTCGAATAAAGGTAAGCAAAGAAAGCTGTTCATGTATTTCAGCAGCCTAGGAGAAGAGGTTCTTGTCTTGCCAAATGACTTTGTGTGAATACACTGCAGACCGACGTATTGATAATAACTTTAATTAGGATTCGTGGTCCATTTGGCAGCTGATCTGGCCCAGTTGTGACTGAATTGTAGAAGTCTCTGGAGGAATTTTAACATTTAAAATGTCCATTCCAACTGGGCAAAATTCATCTGCTGATGAAAATACAATACAATCAAAAACTCCAGAACAGCTATTAAGTGGACCTTTTGGTGCAGTTGTTTCCAATACAGCCTTCTTCTCTCTCATGACTGTGTTTTCCTCTCTGTCCATGCCTACACTAACTCATGGCACATTTATTGTATTTTGATACTCAAAAACATCTCTTTTTACACAGATTTAAGATTTGTCCAAACTAACATACTATTGGTACATTTGCAGTTGAATGGCGAGATTCTCCTGTCGCTGGCGCACCGTGTTAATCTGTGTGTGCACGCCATGCATCTCCCTGGTCCTGCTGGTTGCCTATGCTACTTTCGTGGTGTGTATGGCCTTGAATGGCATAGCGGGGATCCAAGTCCAGGGCTCGGAACCTCTTCACTTTGTGGCCCCGGGAACTTTTAGTAACGAGAGCTTCGCCCCACTCCCTAAAACTTTCTGGGAGCTCCATCCGCACGGGGACGCCATTTGGAACCGTCTCCAGCTGACCATCGACCGCCATTTCAACCCCGTCCTGCGACCCAACATCAAGATGGGATCTGAAAACCATACCGCTTATGAGTCCCTATGGAAGCAAGGTTTCTCTAAAGTTATCAACTCGGACAGCATGAGGAAAAACTTTGATCAGCTACCACAGCAGATACAAGAGTTTGCGAGCCACATGCGTGGGAGAGACTACCCAACCCTCATCCAGCCAGATGGAGTATGTGGAGCCGGGGCAAAGGATGAGAGGGAAGCCCCTATCCTCCTCCTGGCCATCAAGTCAACAGAGATGAATTTTAAGAACCGGCAGGCCATTAGACAGACCTGGGGTCAGGCGGGACGGGTAGCAGGACAGTGGAGGAACGGTAGTGGAGGAGGAGAAGGTGGAGGATACGTCCGCAGGGTGTTCCTGCTCGGGAACCGAGGAAATGAAAATGTGGGTGGGAGTTTATCCGAGTTATTGCAGAAGGAGAGCGAACGTCATGGAGACATTCTGCAGTGGGACTTCAGGGACACGTTTTACAATCTCACTTTAAAAGATGTGCTCTTCTGGAGCTGGTTCTCCCGCTCGTGCAACCAGACTCTCTTCGTCTTCAAGGGGGACGACGACGTCTTCGTCAACACCCCGAGGATGATGACGTACCTCCAGGACCAGCTAAAGAAGCCACAAGCACACGAGACCATTGGAGAATTTATGATTGGGGATGTCATAGCTGCAGGATTACCCAACCGAGTCAGCCAGTCCAAGTACTTTATCCCAGACGGCTTCTATAAGGGCCTCTATCCCATGTATGCAGGCGGTGGAGGGGTGGTGTACTCAGGCCTGTTGACCAGACGCCTGCTCCACATGTCGAAAAGGGTTCACCTGTTCCCAATCGACGATGTTTATGTGGGGATGTGTATGATTCGGCTTAACGCTCACCCGGTACACCACCCCGCCTTCCTCACATTTGACTTTCCTAACAGGGAAAAAACACAGCCGTGTTCGTATCACACAATCCTATTGGTCCACAAACGAAGCCCCGCCCAACTAGTTAAACTGTGGGCCGACCTGAAAAGGACACAGGCCCAGTGTCAGGATGTGTCCTTGAGAAAGGGAGGCTAGAAGGAAAACAAACCCAAACCGTCAGACCATCCAAAGTTTCTCTAACGGACAATTTTGTCACTCCAGTCTTGACATTGTATTAATTATACACCGTATTTATTTAACTGAGGCATCCATGTTCTGGGGTTATATTTAATTATACTTAATGTGAGAACCATGGGGAGATTGAACAGATTGAAACAATATTTAATAATACATTTTAAACCAGTATTAGTCATATATTTGAGTCCATTTACTTCAATTGACTTTATTTTATCATACCTTTTTTGTACTTTTATACATGAATATTTTTACCTGAAAGACCATTGATTGCCATTCCTTGAATCATATAAAAAAATTACCTTTAATGACTTGGGACTGTAAATCATCACCGTGACCATCATGTCTCATTACATTTTGACCGTTATATCACTGCTTTTGCAAATTTCATATCAATCATCCACTGTATTAACACAAAATGATAACAGTTATGACATGAAGTTAGCAACAATGTATACCCTAACCCATCAAGTTTATTGTTCTATTGGAATGAAATGAATGGAGGGAGAATAATATGAATAATATGCAAAATAAAAAATGTAAATGCTATGTTTTGCAACAGAAAATGGTCGGCAGTGGAAGAACCTCGACGTCGTTGCCTTCTGAAAAAAAAAAAACAACAGCAACCGTGACCGATTTCAAGTATCCACCAACGCCTCGGGGACAAAATGTGTCTAGAAGATAAGTTCCTGTAGGACGGGTTCTACCGGCAATACAAATATACTACTCACTCACTCAATGGCTCTATGCCAAATATTATGTACTATATGTATTACATACTTTTGAGAATTTACACGTAGCACATCTGGGAAAAACAATTGCTTACTTTCAGAGCATTCTGTGCAACAGTTTCTGGAAGAAACGGTTCTTTGAACGTGAAATAAAAAGCAAACTATTCTTTAGAAGACGTGGAATTCTTGAAGAGGACGATGCTGAGTCCATGGGATGAAAAATAAATAAACAGCTTAAGAATGTAGAATGAATCCATTTCCAAAACTTTTATCATTACACAAACCAAAATCAGCAAGGAATGTCAGAAAGAGACGAGGCACAAGTCAGTCACAATGACCAACTATAAGTACAACGTGATACAATTGAAACCAGAGCATTTTGATCTTTAAAAGGATATCAGCTGCATTCATTTGAAAATAAAATGCTCTGTAAGAACGGTAATAGTCCAGCTTGTTAAAGGAATGTTCTCCAGAGGACCAGCAACACTGGAAAGATGATTATGTTCTCACCACGCCCCGGACTCCTCAGTGTAAACTAGGAACTCAAATTAAACATGACAAAAGTGTGGTCTGTCAACGGTTTTGAGTCATGCAATGTTTGTGACTTAAAATGTTGTACTGTAGGAGGAGGATGAGTGGATTAAACAGTTTACATTAACATCCTGCAAATGTACAGTATGGCCTAAGCATACTGTATATCCTGTAGTGTACCAGCAATGTAGCAATTCATACTATGAACATGCTTGAGTGTATGACACATTTTCAGTGAGACACTGAAACTACAGAAGAACTTCAAACTGACATTCAATTTAAGTTAAAGTTTGACATCACTGATTCTGTTTGGTTTTTTTTAAAATCAATTTAACAAGCAAGACATTCTGTTCCATTAAGTTCAAGTCCATTCAATGAGCCCAGCCATGTAAGGTCTACGGCAGGCAGTCCAGACGGAGCGGTTGCATGAGGACCATCCCTTCATATCGTCGGTCAGCGGCAGCAGCAGCACGCCGTCTCACAACTCTCACTCTCGATTGTCCGCCTCCTCATTGCTGCCACTACGAACCGTTTTCTGTCCTTTTCTCTTTGTCGTCGCCGCCGTCCTCCGCCTCGCTGTCCTCCGCCTCGCTGTCCTCCGCCTCGCTGTCCTCCTCCTCCTCACTCTCACTGTAGTGGTAGTTACAGCGGTTGGTGTTTACAAAGAGGTCACTCTCATCTTCAGAGTCACTGAGGTCCTCGTCTTTCTCTTCCGTCTCCTTCTCTTGCTCTTTGTTCGTCTTGTCCTGCTCCACCGTAAACCCCTCTGGCCTGGAGGAAGTCCAGGACAAAAACAATATGTTCAGTTACACTTGACCAAATGATGGTTGGGGGGTGTGTGTGTGTGTGTGTGTGTGTGTGTGTGTGTGTGTGTGTGTTCCCACTCACCAGAGCTTCTGTTTCTGCAGGTTATGAATGTGATCTTTGTAGAGAATGAAGCTGATCTCTGCCTTCACCTTCTCTCCTTCCTCAATGGGATCCACGATCACATAGTCACCTAGACATGTATGAAACGTGAACCAGAAAATAAAAAAAAGGTAGATGAAGAGAAATAAAGATTTTTCTTTCAGCCAGTACTTATTAATACACACCAGTGAGTGAATGGGCTCCTTCTATTGATACATCAGTATCTATTCTCTTTAAAAAAGCACCAAATACCAAGACCCACATGTAAACACTTGTGGTAGCTTATGCAAGCTCTGTTAATTTTGGAAAATATATTGTGGGAGAAAAGATAAGTAAGATAAGAAAGCAGTCGGATAATATATTGAGCGTGCATTTATCACCTATGTAAAATTACAGAGAGTATTGTAGCGTCGCACATCTACAAGAAATCAAGTGTGCAAAACTACACAGTCCGATATTGACAAAGTTTACAATTCATAAAAAATGAATGCTGCATTGGCATTTCCCTGTGAAGTGGTAACACTTTCCTATTGTATTTAAAGAGGTATTTATACCCTGTGGAGTTTTTGCTTTCTTGTAGCTCTATGAAGCCAGGTTGTTTTTGAGTGCGTGCTTGATTGAATGATCTCTGTGATCATCTATAATATCCCACTCGATCGCTTACCTCTCTTGATCCAGAGGTTCTTGCGGAACTTGGTCGGCATGCTCACCAGGAAGATCTCACCCTGGGCGGTGACCGCTTCATGGAGGTTGTTGCCACGGCTACCAGTGACCTACAGGTAGAGGATGGAGGTCAGAGTCAGGACAATGTTTGGCTGTTTGCTGTCAACACATGAAATACAATGAGGTCCACAAGGCCCACCTTCACGATCTGCTGGTTCTCGGTGGGCTTGACGAAGTCCCCGAGGACCTCCATGACCACGTGTTTGCGTTTGGTGGCCTGTGACATCACGAAGGTGAGACTCAGGTCGTGTCGCCAGCTGAGAGGAGGAGAGTTCACCGGGTTAATAGTAATATAGTCAGCTGTGGTCAGATAACGGTGCATTAGAGAGACAACAAACTCAAACGGATATGAAACCATGAGATAAAACAAAACTGACACGTTATATTGAAAACTAGCTCAACTCACACTAATCAGTGACCAGTTTACATTAACTTCTTTGTAACTTTTATAAAGCTTTGGCTACCGCAATGACTTCAACGAATGACGACACCTCACGTTGCCTTAATTTGTTATGCCAAATAGTTGTCTGGAAACGCAAGCTTTTCCTGTCCCATCACCATTACTAGTGCTCCAGCTGGCTAAGCTAACAAAGCTAGCCGTCTCTAGCAGCTCAACACGTCACGTAATTACCTTAAACAAAGAAAGAGTGACGAGAGTTGTGTCTCCTAAAAGCAGAGCGTGTTTCTGGGCAGAGGGACAGCAGCTACAAATCACTTGACTCCTGAAAGACACGTTGAAATAGTTTGTCAGTAAAGTCAAACCACATGTGTTCCTGTTTTCTGAAAACACCTGAGGTCACACTTCCGGTGTCAAGTGGTCCACCCTTTTCAAAATAAAGGTCGCTTTCTAATGCTCTTTTTATCTGTAGGCTAAATTAGGGATTAGAATGACACTTAAGATAATGTTGTCACTTCAGCATCAATTGCTATTAATTGTCTGACTATAATAGGATCTAACAAGATCATATTTTTGTTCTAACTCTTACCCTGACCTGCTGCTCCACACCGCCCCACACAGGTGGAGTTGTTCTGCCGCAGTGTCTTTGCATTGTGGGTAATAGAGTTTTGTATTCTCTCTTTGAGCAACGTTCAAGATCACTAGCATTCGCTTTTACCAACCAGTTCTCACACAATACACAAGGTAACATGGGTACAAAATAAAATAAGATTTTTTTTTATTAATGCCATCTTTCAAGTTTTCAGACCACAAATGAATTCACCATAATAGCAGTGCATGTTTATGAAGTAACATATTGTCTACCCTTCCTTTTAACATCAGTCACTTAGACATTTAAGCAATTTGATGTTCATTGTGGTTTATTGACAGTATAATCTAATCACAGTAAAAACGTTATACTGCAGTTGTTTGTATTTTCAATTGATTAAGTTTCATTATGTTGTTCCAGTGCATGTAAGAAAAGAACACCACACACACAAGGATTAGGATTTCACACTTTATTATTCAACCTTCACTTATTTCTCACTGTCTTAAAGCAGTTTTTATAATTACATTGCAGTTATGTACCGACCAAATGTGCAGACCAATATAGGTAGGTCAAATCCCACTCAAGTACTACAAAGAATTAGCATGGACACTGTTAACAAAACATCGAGTAAACCACAAAAGACAGTAGTCTAACTTTAATTAGTGCACGCTCTTTATCAAACACGGACTCAGTTACTTTGAGGAAAGATGAGTTAAAACCAAAATAATGCCTAAAACACAGCAAACCTTATGACCTGCAGGGCTAACGGAAATAAATGGGCACATATGATCTACTTTAAAATTACTATAAAATTCCTCAGCAAAGCTAGCTTTATTAAAGCTGGTATGTTTTTAGTAACACAGGGTGTGAGGTAATAAGGTGGAACACTAGAATGGTTTAACAGAGGAGTAACATCAGTAAGACTTTATGTGTGTCTGATTGCAATTGTCATGCATTCTGGATCAAATGTGTGTGTGTATGAGTAGTGTAAAGGTGAGGTCAGCTGGCAACTGCGGTACATGTACTATGATGGTGTGTGTGTGTGTGTGTGTGCGTGTGTGTGTGTGTGTGTGTATGTGTGTGTGTGTGTGTGTGTGTGTGTGTGTGTGTGTGTGTGTGTGTGTGTGTTGTTAGTTCTCTAGTTGACTACAGCAGATGAGCACATCTTGTTGATCCCACAGGCATTGGACCCCCTGTACAGGTAGTAGTAACCCTGTTTGCGACAGAGAGTAAAAAAAGACACACAAACAAAACAGGAGTTAGTTTTGTACAGTATAGTGCAACCCAACAGAACAACACCAGACTGTGGCTAAGGTTTCAAATTCAAGAGAGCACACTTTAGGTAAGAAATGAAAATGTTGACTCATTTTGACTTATCGTCTCGCCAAGTCAGGAAATTCTGGTGACATTGTTTAAAATCAGAATGTGCGCTCTAGTTGCTATATTATCAAGAAGAATAAAGTATTATCTTCTAGAACTTGTTATGCCTTTGTACCTTTCTCTAATCCACAAAGACTGTTAGTAGGTGGGGTTGTCTTACCTTCTCTCCATAATCCTCTCCCCAGCTGTTTTTGATGGCCCAGAATGGGACACTTTTAACTGAAAGCACAGAAACATTAATACAGGAAGCAGGAACTGGGCGAATGAAGCCAGGATAAAAAAATAAATAAAAACCCCACTTACGTTCTCCGTACCCCACCATCAGCACAGCGTGGTCGATCATCCAGGGGTTGCAGAAGATCTTAAGAGGATGAGACACGCCCTTCCTGTAGAACTACAGACATTTCAAAAGAAAAGATGAATTGAATATGGTTGTATGCTGACGATCACATTTTTGTGAAAATGAAATGCATTTTGTCATGATGCTATCTCTTTGCGTATAACTCAAATGGAGTGGTGGCAGTGTGTTGAGTGTGTCGTATATTAGTCATGAAGTCATGGCTGTTGGAGGACAAAAGTGTTTACCTGCATGGCAAAGGCGTTCAGTGCAACAGAGATCGGTCCGTTCTCAGCCAGCCACGCAGCAATTTCTGAGAAAGAAAACAAAAAAAAAGAGTCCATTCAACAGCTTTTTGGTTCCATCTGCCACACGGCGGAATTTTCTATAAATAATCTTCATAATTTATTTTTCTTTGAAATAGGAATCAACAAATCGTTGTTTGTGTCATTACTGTTTGTTCATTAAGTCTAATTAGTGTCACGTTCAGATTTAAAAAAAGCTTGTTGGTGTGTATTTTAGCTCTTTGTTTCTTCAGCCCACTCACCCTTCTCGTCTTTGGACAGCTCCACAGAGCTATTGATGTAGGCGGCCACCTTCATGCTGGTGAAGTTGCAACTCTGCTTCTGCCCAGTGTAGGAGTAGTCGGTCTCTGTCTCCAGACCACCTGAACAACATGTCGAGGTTGAAGATCAAAAGGCTCACATGTATGCTTTTGCATATTGTTTTTTTGACAAATGGCTGCTTTGAACACTAAAATGCTTCTAAATGGTTGCACACGTCCCTCCACCTCCACCCAAGTCCCACTTACCCAGCTTCTCAATGGCTTCATATGCGTTTGACGGCAGCCCTCCCCTGCACGCCTGGTCCAGCCCATCACAGTCAACCAACTCTGTGAAGGACAACTCAATGAACCGACCAAATCATGGCTTTTAACAAACACTGGGTTTTTTTCTTGCAGGAGAAAGTTATTAAATTATTGTATCATCTGTGTTTGTTTGGGGGTGTGTGTGTGTGTGTGTGTGTGTGTGTGTGTGTGCGTGTGCGTGTGTGCGTGCGTGTGTTACCTTGTTCAGAAAGGGAGAGCAGTGCCCCATTTTTCAGGAACCACTGGCCTTCAATGTTGCCTGTCACAGAAAATGCCCAGCAGGATCCACACATACCCTGCAAGAAACACACACACACACGCACACACACACACGCACACACACAAACCCCAATCACCACGAAGTAGGCAGGAGGTATAATTTCGTCATTAGTAACCCTGTAATTAAATCTGTTTGTTAGTACCTGGTTCTTCACGGAACTAACAGCTCCGTGATCCCGCCAATCCCAGCTGGCAGGGGCGGGGCCCCGTGCGGGAGAGGCCGGTTTCATCGATCGATGAAGAGTCCACTGGCTCAGCAGCGGGTTCAGGTAAGTAGAGCGAAACTCTTCCTCTGGAGAAAAACAGAAGGAGAGCAGTGAAACGTTTGTGTTACTTCAGAGGATTTTCTGAAGAAATGCTGACGCAACGCATGAAACGCAGACGGTGTGCTTCCTCATCTGAAACCGTGTGGAAATACGAGTAAAGGCAGACACGTGTGCAGACACATACCAGTCAGGTCGCTGAACTTGGTCACTCCATACTCAGCTGACCCTTGATCCAAAGACTGGAGCTTCTCGGCGGTCTTCAGGTTCTCGTGGAAGACGTGCAGACGATGATCTGCCTCTGCAGGATCAAAGGTCAAATGAACATCGATTTAAAAAAATAATAATTCACAGGACACACGATTCTGAATGCAGCGCAACACGTGACCTTTAATTTCCTGTGACGCGCTCTCTTGTAGTGATTTTGGAATGTGTTGGACTCTGTGTCTAGTAATGTTTATTCACTCTTGATGAGATACTTATAACCCATCAGTGCACCATATCCAAAGGGTGCTGAACAGTTGGGGATATTTAGCCTTGTGTTGAGGTTTTCATACGGGACGAAGGGCTTTTATTGTTGCTGTGAGTACGTAATGGGTTCACGGTGTTATAAAAAGGAAGGCGACATGTTATGCGCCTTGCTATGTTTGGTATGAACAATACATTTGTGTCAGTCACTCACCCTCCTGGCTGCTGTAGAACTTATTGTACGTCACCATGAACTCTTTGAACTGGCCCAACAGCTCCACAGACTCCTACCAGATAAAGAGAAGACAAAAGACATGCAGACCGTATCTTTAATCTTAATTCCACGTAGACGACAGCAGTTTACACAAGGAATGGACTGGAGGGTATCTAAGAGGCAGATAGCCAGGTGGAGCTTGTTGTCAGTCCTGTTATTGATCTGAATAGGACATCATTTTTACCTGCAGAGGCTGGCTGGTGGATGCATCCACGACCTTGTTGGTTTCTTTTAGTTGAGATTCAACTGACAAGAAAGACATCCAGGACAAAATGTTACAATACAGTGTGTAGACCACAAACATTTAGCAAACAGTTTTTGGCCACATGCGAAGTTTAAGGCCAGAACACAAGAAGATAAGATCAAACTGAAGGGAACATGCATCAAGTCTTTCTTCTGGGACTATTTCCATGCACTAATAACAGCATGGTTAATTAAGGATGGCAAAATCAGTGTGCGACAAAGAGATCATTTGATTATGAGTGAATCCTTCTTTATAACGGTGGTGTAAAACGCCACTTTTAAAGATTATTTTCTGGTTATCATGCTTTAACCAGTTTGATAGAGCCACTGTCCTCCTGGAAGATGCTGCTGCTATGACAGAGGAAGCAAAGCATCATGGGATAACACTGAAACAGCAGTGGGTCAATGGTGAGTGCAGATAACCTAGACCTCTTGGGGGAAGACCAGAGCATGATGTGTGTGGCGGCTGACTAACCTTTAGGCTGGCACTTCTGTTTGACCTGAGTTGAAGCCTCCTGCCAGGGAATGTCCCACACTTCGAACACACACACCTCCGTCTGACGTAAACAAGAAGCATACACAGGACAGAGATCTGTTGAAAATAGATTGTACGGTGGAACAATATGTTGCACAATCACTGTCGCCCAATCTGACATCATCAAAGAGACCAAGGTATGTCTCGCATGTGTCTTTATTTTATCAAAAGTGAAACGGCTCAATAAGACCATCTCTTTTTCTCCCCCTTGGGTCAGATAGAGTATGTTTACAAAAATAAATGGGATTAGGTCTCCACTGTAAAGTCTTAAAAAAGAGGAACGAAGAAGCAACCAAAAAAAGAAGTGCATGTGTCAGGTTGTGTTTGCATGCATCATGAAGCATCATCGTGCTTGGGGCTCCTTCAAGTGAAACGCAGATCACAAGATCTGGTGACATCTCAGCTGAAATGACACAACTGCACTGCTGCAATAAGAACTCGGTACACAATTAACACTTTGCTAATTTTGGATTATGGCGTACTCCTTGGATAAATCTGCCATTCTTAAACCGAGACAATGACCTACTTTGTCTCCCTCTCATGCACACGGACACACACAACCTACCTTGAGTTTGTGCAACTCGGGATAGAAGTCACATGTCCTGAGCATGGTGGATTTCTTGCACTGGGTGTTACTCAGTTCCACTGTTATTGTATAGCGGATCCCCTTAACCAGCTGGAAAACATACAAATACACACACGGGTCGCTTTAGAGTTGCAAAATATTGCTCCTAATGAAGCATTAAGACAGGACTATAAAAGGTGTAGTATAGTGGTACTATTTTGTGTTGTATGCATAATGAACATGTATACCGCAGTTTATACGCGTTCACACCATTATTTTGAAGGTAAGTCTCCTTTTTACGGCCTTTGTTGACCTAACTGTTGTAACACGATGCAGCTTTGAATAGCTTTGTTTACAATGAATTGAACGTAACTCTGTCTGAAATGTCGCAAATCGTCACACAGTCGACTCTCTCCATCCACCCTCGTTATGACTAAATAAAATGCCCCAAAACTGTGCATAAATTAAGTCTGTGTCAACGTCACCTGCTTGGTGGCCGAGAGGAGCCGGCTGGTTTTGCGGAGGTGCATGGCGTTGGAGCCCCGGTTGTAGCGCTCCTCTGCGAACTCCAGAGCCTTTTTCAGGCCGGGGTCGGACTCCTGCAGCCGGATAGGAGAGCCCGGAGGCCCGATCAAAGGCCGGTCGAGGTCCTCACCGAGCCCGAGGACCGAGCCCAGCACGGCGGCCAGAGCCAGCCACGGAATTACCGGGCAGCGGGATGCGACCACCATCTCTGTCGGTGTGCAGGGTCTGCTCGGTTAGGAAGAGAGAGCTTCGGTTTTCCTTGAGAAAATAAATCGATATGAAGTAATCAGCAGTGGTTACACAAGATGTGACGCTCGCGTGTTGTTGCCAAACAAAACACGAATGAGGCGGTGGGAGGAGACAAGGGTATTAGTGGGCGGGGAAGGAAACGCAGTATAATTACACACACACACTTATAAAGCCGCAATAACCGGTTGACAGCACACCTGGTTGACATATATATATAAAAATATATACAAAAATATATACAAAAATGTATACACATATATACATATATACAGACATATATATATATATATATATATATATATATATATATATATATATATCAAAATATATACAAAATATATACACATATATACATATATACAGACATATAAATATATATATATATATATATATATATATATATATATATATATATATATATATATATATATATATACCCCAGTCACAGTTTTTGATGAAAGGTATATGTATAGAATGTATCTATTATTTTACTATTTGACAGGCCTCAGCAAAAGAATGGGAGCAAGTAAATAACAATCTACTAAACGTTAATCTCGTGTTTAGTTGATCCGTAAAGTAGAAAACACTGTAAAGTGTCGTTTTAGTATTGGGGCAGATGAAGTTATTAATTTTCCCATTCTCCAAAGACCAAATAGTTTTGTAATTTATAATCTCGCTGGACACATTTAAAATACTTAATATTATTCTAAAAGTATGGTTCCATCTATTTTTCCTCTCAACATCACGCCATTGTAATTCCAGCCAATGACCAGTAGTGATCACACACAGCCACGAGAGGGAGACAAAACACCGCCTCTTGGAGTTAAAAATTGGGAGGAAACGACCCGCTGAAGCAACACAGATAACTAGGCTGACTTTGAGGGTCTGAAGTTGTTTTCTTTCATAGCTATAGATTACACGAAAGCATAATAATAATGTACAGGTTAGAAGGATGAGTATTAATTCGCATTTCTGTGCCAAATTTAGCTCAACTTTTAGCTACATTTATGGACATAGCCCTTTTATTCTGGAGGGTTCCGGCCGGAAGTGCTGCTGCTGGTTCACAGGGGCTAGCGCTGCTAGCACCGCGGGCATAGCCACCTTTGGACGAAGCTAAGCTAACGCTTCATTTCGCTGAAATAGAAACCATTCAGCGTCCAGTCCGATCCCTCCAGCTCTCGTGGGAACAACACCGCTGCTGTCGTGAACGGCATGACTACTGTACACATAGAGACCAGGTTGTTTTCTTAGCATTAGCCCCGAGCCACGGACCGCAGACATGGAGAACCGGGGGATCGAGGACATGTTTGACTTTCGTCGGTAAGTCGGCTAACGGCAGCTAGCGGAGGCGGTTGGTCGTCTCCCGCTAACGTTCACCAGAAACCTGTGTTCTCCCGTTTGTTCAACACATAACGAGACAGCGGCCTGTCGTCGGTGACGTGTCCCGTGTGTTGTATGTGGGTGTCGGATACCACGAAGGGAAACCCTTTAGAGACACCCAGCTAACGGTAGCGGGCTCACGCAGCTAGCTAACCGGGTGGCGGGGACGGTATCGTAAACATGTTGTTGCTCCCGTTGTTTGTGTGCTGTTACGCTGGTTTCACGCGTTAGGTCTCTGAAACCCCCCATGGTCGTTGAGCCCAACATCTTTAATAAACGTACCGCGGCTCTCTCCGGATAGCTGACAGTGAAGTTCCCTAAATACCCAACTTCTTCTATCCGCGGCCGTGATTGTCCCTCTGTGTCTGCGGAGGGGACACGTCTCCCTTCACCGTCCCCTCGGTTGTGTCCCCACAGAGGCCCCGCGTTGACACAAACGGGCCACGTCTCACGTGAAGCAGGTGGACGAGAGGCCCGAGAATACAGCGGTAGAGATTTAACTAGGTGTCGGATTTCAGGCCAGTTAATAATGTGTGCGGTCCGAATTGAAGACAACACGTAACGTGTGACACGTGTCATAAATAACTCTATTTAATGCGAAACGGAAACCCAAACGTTACCTTAACAGTGGAGCAACCAGGCGACGCGTGTTATTTAACACTCTCTAAACCAAAGTTAACGTTAAACTGCAGCTTGTTATAAATATATAACGTTAAATATATAATGTATAAATGGTGGTTTACCTGCAGATGTGGCACGTTTGGAAGTGGAAACAGGTTTTTAGCTGCCCTGCAGTTTCTCCACAGAGTAACCATTGTTCAACAGCATTATGCAAAACAAAGAGCTTTTGTTATTGTGTGACACACTGGTGATGTTTGGAAGGTAACCTGGTGTGGGTGCTTTAGTGCTAGAACATACGGTACTGGTATAAACACACACAAATGCACATGAGTTTGCTTCCTATTAAAGTTTGTTTGTTGCTTTACGTCAGTGTGGTTCATATGTCGGTCAGGATCTCACCAGCTATACCTTCCACCCTTTTCAGATGACATCCACTGCATGTAAACATGTTGTTTGAAACAGATTATTTATCTATTTATTTTCCCTTTGGTACAGGTTTCCTAAAGATGCAGTTCTTCTCCTGCTGTTGCTGATATACTCTCCAGTCGGCATCTGTTTGATGTTGATCAGGATTTTCATTGGTGTTCATGTGTTCTTGGTCAGCTGTGCCCTTCCAGAGAGTTTTGTTAGAAGGCAAGTATTTTAAAGCAACAGTATTTCTCAGGACATATTTTACCCTCTACATGTTGTCGTCGTGGCAGCAGTAGCTGCTGTGGTAACCACGTGTGTGTGCTATTAATAATACGCATATTCTAAGTTATGTAAAAGTGTGAATTAATAATAATTGAGGTCCAAGTAGTAGAAATGTAAAAGTAAAAACAGGGACAGTTAATGCTGTGAACATGTATATTACATACTGTGCATTTCATTAAGAATAATTGCTGCATGGCTGCCTCTCACAGCTATAATATTGTAATAACCCATCAAACACAGCCACCCTATAAAATTCCATTAAGGCTCGTGGCTGCTCAATACATTTGATATGGTATGTGTCTGTTCCACGATAACCTCTTCTAATTGAGACACGGTTCTCGGTTATTTCCATGTTTGATTCAAGTTGATGACCGTAGAATTGAAGAATCGTTACACATAAGTAAACAACAAAATGTAAAATATCTGTATGTTGCTGTCGGAGCAGTGAGAAACTATGTTTTTTTGTGTGACTGGCACCACTGCACGTAAGATTACAGCCACCTGTATTTTATCGTTCTCTTAGATTTATTGTCCGGGTCATGTGCTCAGTCCTGGGGATGCATGTGAGACAGAAAAACCCTCGCTCCAGAGACAGAAACACCAAGCTGTTCACATGCAACCACGTGACGGAGTTCGACCACAACATAATCAACCTTCTGACCCCCTGCCATACTGTGAGTGTTTCACTTTTAAATGTGCAAAACTGCGATATGCAGAATGTTTGAAACATTTTAGCCACCTCATTCGTAAGAATGCTACATGTTTGTTTCAACGCATCTGCTGAAAGCTGCAGTGCTTCGGTGATTAGCCCTATGAAATAACTCTGCTGATGTCTGTAGTTTGTGCTCTATTTGTGTTAATAACTGGTACAGCTACAAACTTCTTTTTTGTTTGTTTAGCAATTTATATTGATTTTGACGTTCTCTATGGTAACTTCAATGGCTGCAGATGAAACAGAGGAGACAGTGTTCTCACTGGTCGGTGAAGCATATTAAAGTCTTACACGCATAGTGACCCGGCCATCTTTCTATGTCAACGCTGACTTTTTGTTTTGTTTAACCTGTGGCAAATAAATTGTGTTTCCCATTAAACACAGTAAAGGCAGTGTAAGTGAGTTTGCTCTTTCTCTTTCTGCTCGTTAGCCCCAGTTAGAGGGCTCCACGGGCTTTGTGTGTTGGGCCAGAGGCTTCATGGAAATCCATTCAGCGTCTGGCCAAGAAGCCATAGGAGAGTCTCTTCAGAGGTACTGCTCCACTGAAGGCACCCCTCCTCTGCTCTTGTTTCCTGAAGAGGAAACCACAAATGGGCGCGCTGGCCTGCTGAAGTTCAGGTTAGTGCGACCACTTCTGTTGCAGGACACCTTCACCTAAGGAAGACCGGTATTATTTGTGAGTGGGACTTGGTTGATGCAATGCTAATAGAAGAAAAAAATGACTCCACATTTTCCCCACAAATTCTACTTTAGCTGTCTTGTTTATGTCTTTTTATAGTCGTTTATGTTTACCGACTGTAATGAAATCAGTCCTACAGCACATCAGTAAAGCAGTAACTGGGATCTATCAGTGTTTGCAGATGGATAGACAGTGTTTTGGCCTCACACTAATGACTTTGGATGTAGGAAGTGATTTAAATTATCATTCCTTTTCCATGGCACTTTGAGATGGAGATTAATTACTGTGGCAGTTTTCTCCCCTCACAAGTTCCCCTCTAGAGTTCGATGGGCCGATCGGTGTAAAGAAGTGAAAACAGCTGCAGGATCTTTAATTTGAGTAGCTCAGAATCAAGTGTAAAACTGGGAGGAGCACTTACTTATACTATCTGTTTGCAGAGTTATGAATTTCAGTTTACTTAAGGTTTTCACTACAAACTAAAATGAATAAATCTGATTTTAAGATGGTTAACAGTTAACTGTCTGTTTTACTCATGATTATCAATGTTACTTATACAAATATATATTTTATTTATTTATTTTCTTCGATATGTTCAGATTTCTCTTGAGTTATAAAAGTCAAATATTTTGCTCATGTTCACAGCATACATCCTCAGCATACTAAACATGTGTTTTTCCTCTCAGCTCCTGGCCTTTCTCACTGACTGATTCCATTCAACCTGTGGCCTTACGCGTGACCAGACCATTGATTGCTTTGGTAATGTCGTATGAACTTGCATTTTCAAGAGAAAAAAAACAGAGTGCAGCAATAAGATACCAAAATATGATAGACACCTTTAAACAACACTGTTTATTTGTGTATTTACAGCTTTCTCTGTTTGAATCTTGAATGCTGTCTAGAATATCTGAGTGTAAGAGATTTCTTAATGTGGTTGGTAATGACTTATAAAGCATGTAACATGCCTGAAAATGTCAAATGTTAACATACAGAGGAAGGAAGGAAATCAATGGGGTGATATAATGCATTTATATACCAATCCCAGCTGTGGAAAATCATTGCAAAAATAGTGCACTTTTCTGGAAGTAACAGCAGGCTGATTAGTGGAGGCTGCTTAAATCTAATCCAGCCATCTCGGTACCGAGAATCATTCAGCTCGTGTTGCTGTGTGCCGCCGTGGCTACAGTTGGGCTTTAACAGTCAGTGGAGATCATTTGAAATGGTCGCAGGACTCTTACCGTCCACAGTCTCCCTGTGACTGCGTACATATTTACATGTAGGGCAAACTACGATGTGATATAACAGTATGACTGACCTGACTGTATCTTGTCTGTCCACAGAGCACACCTGACTCAAGCTGGCTGATGGAGCTCTTATGGACATTTTTTGTTCCATGTACAGTGTATCATGTAAGGTACTAAATAATTTGTATCAATTTTTCTATCAGCAATTGCTTTTTTAACGTGGGATCTTGATGTTCTGCAGCTGAATGATTCATAATTATCCAATAGTTGTGTTAATTTTCCATGTAACTGAGGTAGTTTTGAGGAGAAGTTTGTTGTGTAACTAAACTATGTCCACCAGAGACCAAAAAGACAAAAGCTGATGAAAAACACGACCAACCCCAATCTCATCTTGCCAGTAATGCTGATTCACGAGCATGCGTTTCAAATGCTTTTAAAACTAAATTACTTTTAGTAAGTAATTGTTTAGTGCTCGGAGTTCCAAATTCGCTCGGAGTTCCAAAAACCTTATTGTTTTTTACTTAACGTGTTGCGTCCTATGCCGCCGCGTCAGCGACGGCTGTCTCAGCAACACCCGGAGGGAATGTCTTCAAATGTGACACAAACATTCACTTGGACTCAAAGATAAACTGATTTAAAATGTGGTGGTCAAAGGTCACTGTGACCTCACGAAACATAGTCATATGCCAATTCTGATGATATCACATAAATGTCTAAAAGGATAAAAGTGATGATATTTTTGGACTGACGCGGAGGCAAACTGCAACTAGGCTGGTTGGCGGAGGCAAACGACCGCAAGGTGGTAATTCTAGTTTTGTTTTTTCCTTTCCATCCCAGTTGGCTTCCACCGGTATCCAGACAAGAGGGCGAGTCCATGCAGGAGTTTGCCAACAAAGCCCAGGAGGTAAAACCAATGTTTGCCCAAAAACAAATAAGTTATTCAGTTATACAATTTAGGCAATTTATCCAATTATCCTTACCCCAGCAGACAGTTCCCTGATAGCCCATGTGTTTTGTCTCCCCAAATGCCTCTTTTTTTTTTTTTTGCCTTTGTGCTGCAGTTGTTTGCTAAAGGTGTGTCTTTAATTTCAGCTGTTAGCGGGTGAACTTGGCTTGGTCTCCACCAAGATCACTAAAGCTGACAAAGCGGAGCACATCAAACGTAAAAGGCACACTGTTCCACAAACATCGACAAGTAAGTCAATTTCATAAACACACACCGGGTTCCCTACAACGTACGGATCCAGTTGGTGCTTCTGGAATTTTTTGGGGTCTGGTGACAGCTGTTCTTCCCCCTCCCCCCAGGTGTCAGACCTGGCTCCATTGGCCTCGGTTTCATGGTCCAGAGTTTGGGCACCGATGACCACAGGATTGCTAAGATGGCCCAACAGGTGAAGGACGTGCTGCCTCATGTCCCACTGAATGTCATCGCAAAGGACTTAGGTAGAGCCCTATTTCAGTGCAAGTCATTGTTGTTGACGCATCCTTCCCAAACTGGAAGATGGTTTGACTGGCCATGCCTTTTATGGTTGTCTCCTGATTGTGTACAGCAAAAACCAACTGTGTTGACACCACCATAACAAATCTGCTGGAGAACAAGGAGGAAGGTCCAATGGAGGCAACCGGGACGTCGACTTTTGGGTCTTCCATGAACAGCTCCTATTCCTCTGGTCCGGCTCCCACCATAAAGGTTTGACGCTTCCACACGCTGCTGCTCTCCAACTGGGCAGTTTATCATTTAGGATCCATTTCATTAATCATAATTAAACATATGAAGTTCATATTCACTAGAATAGTTCTGGGGGAATTTGAAGTTGCATAGAAACCGCTAAATACTGGACATTTTAGTTTGGCTACTTCATCTTTTTTAAGATTGATTGATTTGTTCTCAAATGCAATCCATTGAGCTTGTTGTTGTTTTTTTCAGTAAATTGGTAATTCCATTTTCATCCACAGCCTGCTGCCAAATGTTTTGGGAGATCACCAGTTGACAGACATTTGTCTCTCCAAGAGAGAAAAGAAGCGCTCTATAATTTTGCAAGAAGGTGAGTTTTTTTTGTTGCCATTACGGGATTACATCATACAATAGACTATTGTATTATTTGCTAGAAGAGCATAGATTTTGTTAATATTGCAGCACATATGGCAAAAGGGCCAGCCGTACACGGTGGAATGAAATCGTCCAATAATCCCTCAACTATTGTTTTAATCAGATGTGTCTGGACTTATTGAAAGTACTTCATATCCGTTCAGGTCATGCTAATAAGACGCCTCAGAGAGAAGCCACGGCTGCTTCATTATGCACAACATCTTGCAGCTGAGCCGGACAGTTTTACAATATTAATTTGCTGTGAGATTTACTTTGAATTCATTTCTTGGGTCATGTCTGTCGCTCAACGGTGATCCTACGTAGCGTTAAAGCCGCTCCAGGCGGAAATACTCCTGTCTTCACAAACTTAGAGTCGACAGATTTGTCCTCAAATACAGACTCCGAAGCAGAAAATCCCTGAAAGGGGTTAATCGTAGTGACGAACCCTCAGTCATCATCCAACTCTACAGCTCTCTTCAGCGCCGCAGAGCGTTTTGGCTTCTTTCAGCTGGTGGTTTTGGTTTGACGGCCCTCAGCTTAACTGTTTGGGTTCTCCCTCACCGCGCTCATCGGCCGCGTGTCCAGTCTCAGCAGGCTCTTCTCTTCAGCTGCTAACCTAACAGCGCCACACAAACAACGTACGTTAGTGAACATCGTGGAACATTTTGGCGGAGCCAGATATTTTTTTAATCTGGAATTGGTGGAGAGCAAAACAAACCTGAAACACAACTTCAAATGAATCCTAGTGTTGCAATGTTGTGTCGAGCTGTGTGGCCAAAACATTTTTGTAGGTTAAACAACTGCTTGGGAAAAGTTATGATCATCGAGAAATATATTCCCAGTGGGCCTCAGTGTTAGTGCTTCATTAATAATGTACAGTATTCATGTTTAAATGGGGGACAAACTGTAACTCTAGGACAAAAATAATTTAGATGTACAGTATATTTAAGCTGAAAACGCCTGTTAAGGATTTGTCTGATAAGTGTAAACAACAACAACTCTTCCAAAGCGAAGTGAAAGGTGACCGTATGATCTGTTCTTCCTCTTCTAGACGCTACATTGAGAAACACGGATTGGATCAAGAAGACAGTCACTGAACACACTTTGGGTCAAGCAACCACTGAAAACATCAGAAGCATATTCAACTTGCATAGCTGTCTAATTTTGAATGGTGATTTTTCTATACCGTCAACGGGTTCTGTTGCAAAACAGATTTAGTTAATTGCAGATAACGGAGGGGAGTGTTCAGAACATGTACATGTCGATGGAAGGGTGATTATGCATGTGTTTAATTCTTCATTCTGGCTGATACATAATTTTGATAACAATTTGTATTACGATCCACTGACTGTGAATCATCTATTTATTTTTATAATGTCCAGAGTCGTCGATGAAAATAAAGTTCAGCTTGACCTTCAGAAACGTGTCACGGATGTTGTTTCAGTTGAGTGTCGACTCAAATGTCCACAGGCTTGGAGGTGGGGAAGGGGGGGATATTAAGTCATGTTTTTTGAATATTTATCATATATACATTTAAGGACTATATTTTGTAATGCATGGCTGCATTTCCTCGCTAATGTAAGACATCCAAGTCCTGCCATGAGAGGTAGCCAGAGAGCAAGTCTTGAGTCTCTGAGTTTCGGTGGTCCCACAACAGTTTGGACTGGAGTCTCACCCGTCGTCTTCGGGAGGACATTGAGACTTTTGGAGATGTATCAAAAGTAAAAATGTTAAAAAAATGGAATAACATGCACCATTCCAACTTCCATACCTTTTATGTATCTATCAGACACGACTGACTCCATACGAAGACTCTTCATGTTGGTTTTAAAACCCTCTGAGGTCTGAAACATGTTTCCTGTCGTTGGTCTGCCGGATCTCTTTTTGTAATAATGCATGTTTAACTCGGACACTGCACAATCACGTTATCGACATCTTTCTTCTTTTTTTTCAGGTAAAACTGTAAAATTACAATATGTATGCTACAGTGATGTCACATGAATGTATTAATAGTTACAGCACCATAAATACAAAAGAAAATGGAAACAATCTCCTATTTATTCAAATCACACACAAAAACATTGTGTACAAGACTTTTAGCTTTAGAAAATTGTTCTCGGCCTTGATGATCAGGGTAAAAAGTCAACATTGTCAACACGGCTCAAAATCTATTTACATTACGGAGCCAAATGTGTAAAAAAAACTAATAACTATATTGTACATTGTTTATCACAGTCAGGATATGTTCTATCTATATAATCTACCTATTATTTTGGTTGCTGCCCAAACAGCACACGTCTACATGATACTAAGATGGGTGAATGTCATGTGAGGCCTCTGAGATCAGCACGCCTACCGACACACAAGCTCAGTCAGCAACACAGCCATGGATACAATGGGAACACAGACTCGGCCCCTATGCATCATGGGATAAGTCACTCCTCCAGGAGGCCTCAGCTAACGTCAACAACGACTCCTTTCAACACAGGTAAATGGATAACTAATCACAAAAGACTTTCACTGTTGGATTTATTTGTTTTATAAAGTCTCTACAACACACTGTTGTTCCCGGCTGGATTACTGAGCTCCTGAGAGGGACACTGATTATAAAGCTACAGCCTTGATGGAGTTGGGGGCAATTTAAAGAGAGTTTCGTGACCTCAGCATTCTAGAGATATTCTAGAAATAGTAATTAGCCTACTTTGATGGGTTTTAATTTGTACCAATCTAATCTGTATCACGACCTGTCGTACATCATTGCTTCATTCTACTTCACAAAAAGAAGAGATCATTGTGAGAAAAACACAAAAACAAGACATAACTGTGAGAAGGAACATGGCGTTTTATTTCGCTTTTGTGATAGTTTTCCTGCTGCTGTTCCACCAGCATGCGGATGAGTGTCCAGGCCATGGTGCAGGCTCATGAGCAACATCAGGAGGAGAGAAACACACAGTGGCAGGAGGACAACAACAACTGATAGTAACACAACACTCACAATTAATGTAAGAGAGTAGAGAAAACAAAACAACACATTTATTTAAATAACGAAGCTTTGCAGTTAAATGGCTGATGTGTGTGTTGTGGTCGTCATGTGTTTCCCTTGCTGTGTGATATTGTAAGTTACTACACAGACTTCTGACATGATTCTGTTGATATGTGCTAAAACTGGTCTATCAGTATATTGATTGTATAATAGTATATAGTTTTTTTCTCATTCCTAGAGCGGCATGGAATATTAAAAGCATACAAAATGTGACATTAAGTTAAATTGAGTGGAGTTTTTAACTTTGTTAACTTCTTGAAAATTCATGAACTAGTAGGACTTGGTCTGTAATGGACGAGATGCCTTGATCCGTTTTTCTCACCGATGTGATTGCCGATCGTGGATGAGCCATATTAGTGCACAGCCTTTACGGATAGTTTTTGTTTTGTTGTCATATCATATTAAAAGTCATGGTATAGTATTCTAGAAGAATTTAAAGTAAAAATTATTGTATTGTTGTAGGAATCTCTTATTATAGTCATTACAATGTTATAGTTTGCCAAAAATGGCCTGAAAGTATATTATAGTGTGCCAAAATATTATGGTATAGTATGTCATAAAAGAGCCATAAAATGTCGTAAAAGTCATAGAATAGAATGCCATAAAAATGTCATAATATAGTATAGTATGCCGTAAAATGTCATAAAAATATCTTAGAATAGTATTCCATAAAAATAATGAATATCAGAATATGGTATGCTATTAAAAAATGTTTTTTATAGTATGTCAAAGAAAGGTCATTAAAATATTATCTTAAAGTGTGTCATAAAAAGTCATAAAAATGTCATAGCCATAAAACATTTGCAAAAATGTCAGATTATTGTATGCCAAAAAAGGAATATTGTATGCCATAAAAGAATTGTATAGTATGCCATAAAAATGTATAAAAATTACATTAAAATACCATATTTGACTTCATTTTCGGTTTTGGATCTCAAAATTCAACATGCCTCATGAGGATTGAACTCACAACCTCTCGTCTTCACACTGGTCGTCAATCATCCTGAGATATTTGATCTGAAACATTTCACCACTGTATCATAGAGCGTTTGTTTAGCTGGACAGGTGAGCTGGGATTTGATCTTTTCACTTTAGACTTTTGTTGTAGTTTTCAGCTTTTCTCTGTTCTGAAATTACATCTTCATTGTTGATCTTCTTCACATTTATGAACAACAGATATACATATGGAAAGGGCTGAGGAGTGGGAGGGCAGGATTTGATCTCCCAGTTTCACATCCATGTCAAGTTTTTGGATTGAACCACTGACCTTATCTATAACCTCTCACCTATTGGCTCCCGCCATCCTCCATAAAGGTAGAGCTGAGAATGAACTCCTTTCTATTCACAAAGTTGGCTAAAACAAAACCATGAGAACATGATTTTCCTCTGCATAATAATTTAAATTTTTTCTTACTACTGGACCGACATATCCTTACTAACTGTAGACGAACAAGTGACACATTAACGCTATATTACTGTAATTAAAGACAAAACTCAATACAGCTTCAAGTGAACTGAATTAAATCTGAATCTGGGAATTTATTCAACAGGTCAAATTCAAAGAGAACTAAAATGTATACACGGAAGCTCTCTGATTGGTTGTTTCTTACAGCTATGCTCTCTAGGACTTATGGTTGACTCCTGTTTTTATTTATGTTTTTCGAAAGCAAAAATGTCTGATCTTTTGAACTGATGATTTAACTCTGAGTGTTTTATTCATCCAAGTATTGAAAAGCCTATACACATATCTTTTCTTCAGCTGAACTCTGACTAAATATAAACCGAAATTATTTTTTTGTTGTTGAGTGCACCAGTTCCTTTCATTTCATGCTGTAACACTGCTGTTGTGATGGCCGTCCATGTGGAGGTAACTCAAATATTGCAAGAATCAGGAAAGTTCGTGAACTTAGCGCAAATATGCTCAACAGCTTGCAGTGCTAAATTTAGCAGCAAGGAGAGACAGAGAACGTTTTATTTTTATTATATTGTATGTAATGGGCCATAGGAGCAGTAAGAAAATGAAAATGCACCAGACATGACCCTGAATGACCCTTATGACCCCATTACATTCCCTTCCTAAATACTATATTCACTCCTTTGAGTTGATTCATACAGTTATGGAGTATATAGAGTTTTCATGGTATACAAAACTGACATATTTATGACATTATGGCATACTACACTATGCCATTTTTCATGGCTTTTTGATGAGATGACATCATATTTCATGAAACTTTTTATGAGATATCATTTTTTTATGGAATGCGATACTATGACTTTTCTGTGACTTTTTTTATGACTTTTTTCAGCATATTATTTTCTGAAATTTTTTATAACATTTTATGGCATACCATATACTATGACACTTTTTCTGATTTTTTTCTGGCATGCTATACTATGGCAGTTGGTATACTATAGTATGACATTTGTATTACATTGTTGGCACACTATACTATGACTTTTTAAAAAAAAAAAAAAAATGTTATGGCATGCTATACTGACATTTCTATTATATTTTTATGTCTCTACCATACTTTTTTTCATGACTCACTTTAAACAGAGTATGCAATTATTTATTTTTATGCATACTATACTATTACTTTTAAAGAGCAGGACGTGGACTTACAGCGGCCCTTGTGGGAAGAGGTGGCAGAGTCCTCCAAAGCACCCTAGGGGCCTGAATGTGGGAAACTCCATTTCCTTTCCAGACAGGGGTAACTGCTGCGTCCTCTCTGTAGACTATTTCACAAAATGGCCAGAGGCTCACTTCCTCCCAGACCAGGAGGCAGAGACAATCAAAGTATTTTCAGTGACTGAGTTGCCTCCCCCTCCTCATCCCCTGTACCCCTATAGGAGCTGACTCCTCATCCCCTGTTCCCTTGGCCCCCAACCCTCAGGTGGCCTCCAGGACGCTTCAGAGGCTTTGTTGCATCTGGCATGGGAAACAGTTAGTATTAAGACTCCAGTTTCCTGAGAGGGAAAGAATGTGCCCAGTCACACATAGTCCACACGGATCTTGTCAGCGTAAAAAAAAAACGACTGCTTTGGGATAATGGGCTGTGGTGGACTTTGGTTCTATAAATAGAAATAATAAAGGGAGTCATCTGTTGTTAAAACAAAAGAAAGAAGGAATGTTGCCAATAGGTTCGTTTGAGATGAGCCAAGCATGTCTCACAATACATGCTGGTTAGAATTGTGTCCAACTGGATCCCGACTGGCTTGATGCTTGATGTATTCCAGATCAAGGAGCTGATTGGCACTTAGTTTTGACAACAAACACCACGTTTAGTAGAAAATCATAATTATCTGTGTAATCATAATATTTAACACTGGCTATTAGTCTCACGTAGTACAATTAAGGTGTTTTCTAAAAACATATTTTGTGTGGTTTATAATAATAAAAGGTTATTTATCGAGCACTTTTTAAAACGAGCAGCAATTAGAAAGTGCTTGGAATAAAGGATATATATATATATATATATATATAAAATCACAAACCATCCGAACGTGGTCTGCAAACTACAAGTAGCCTACAAATCGTATCTTACAGGATGCAACCATGTCTGTGACGTAAACGTGACCGCAGCTCTTTTCTACGTCCCTACCGCCGCCTGGTCGCGTCCTTCTCCCGCGCGGCGCGGCTCATCTCGAACGAGTCTCATATTTCCCACAGTCCGTAAAGGCGTCTTTCCGCCACACCGGAAATTACGTGTTCCTCCTTCCGCCACTCCTACGGATTAAGCCACCACATTAACAATGTCAGGTGTCGTAGACATCACAAGTGAATCTGGAGACGTGAAAGAGGAGAAAGAGTTTGACGTGGAGGCGGAGGACCACCTCGAAGATGACTACTTCCTGGACCCGACTCGATATATATTTTACAGGTAACGTTAATGTTTGCTCATCATTATGGCATAAAGTCCGAGTCGCTAGCTCAACAGCTGCTGAAGTTAACGGGGACCACGGCTGTAACGTTTTAGTGAGTAACGTTTGGTAACTTCTAGTTTAACGTCGTTTCCTCAACGTGGGCCATAATAACGTTACCAGCAGTTTAATTGGTTTCAACTACCAACATGAAACAAGTGTCTCTTTATTGGAGCAGTGTTGTGATTATTCTGCTGTTAGCTAACGTTAGTTCTTTCTGTAAGTTCACCCGGTGGTCTGCCGAGTAGGGACATTAAGAAACTAACAAAAGTACAAATAAACTGTGCCCAGGCAACGATGACGATGTCTTAGCGTTTCACTATGAATTTGCATATGTATTGTGTTTGTTTAACAAAGTAGTCCGCCATAGAAGAGCTCGCTCCATCAGCTCCCTTCAGGCACAATATGAGAAGATCCGCCTCTGTGTTTGTCTTTCAGAGACCGAAAGGAGTGGTCTGATCTGGAGCCTGTTCCTCAGGATGATGGGCCTAACCCCGTGGTGAAGATCGCCTACTCTGACAAGTGTAAGATGATTGGGATTATTAGTAAGGGAGCTACGAATGACACCATCGATGTGAAAGTATCGAGCCAAAAGTAGTTGTAGTCAGCACTTTGTTGATATTTCTAATAAACATATATAACGTGCATGCATTTAACGTTTACTTGTATTTCTTCCAACAGTCTCAGACGTGTATGACTATTTCCGTGCACTCCTGAAGAATGATGAAAGAAGCGATCGGGCTTTCGCCTTGACAGCAGAAGCCATTGAGCTAAATGCTGCTAATTACACAGTCTGGTGAGCATGATGCTTGTTTGGAATATGGAAAACTCATGTTTCATATTTAGTAGTGGCTCACTTCCCCATCACGGGGAAACAAAAACAATGCAGATCTCTTTTTTTTGTTGTATAAAATAATGTTTTTTAAAGTTGATTTCAAAGTGTTAGTTTGGAGAAAAAGAGGGAACTCCTCCCGATGCTGAGCTGTGGGTCATAAAAGCTGCACCTCCTCAGTATGACATTTATCTTTGGATCCCAAGTTATGTTTGGACAGAGCTGTCGCTGACTGAACAAAGACGAACACACGCACACAGACACACACACAGACAGACAGACAGACAGACAGACAGACAGACAGACAGACAGACAGACAGACAGAGAGAGAGAGAGACAGGTTCCCTTTTTGTTTACCTTTCAGTTCATCTGCTTAATGACAGCTCTTGGCTTCGGGTGTGTGCAGGCACTACAGGCGGGTATTGCTGCAAGCCTTAACGAAGGACCTGAGGGAGGAGATGAGGTACATCACTGCCATCATCGAGGAGCAACCCAAAAACTATCAAGTCTGGTGAGTGCTGACAAATTAATGTCAGGGAACATGTTTATGTAGCAGTTGTTAAATATTGTGACATTGTTTAAGAAAAATATTCATTATCAGGGTAATTAATTTGTTTGAAAGGGGCTTTGTCAATTTCTATGTTTGGTGAACTTTTTTATCAAATAGGAATGTTGGAATATCTTTTTTTTTATTTGTTTTATTTGTTAAAGACAAGATTTGTAGTCCGTGGAGAAAGACAATAAGACTAGCTTTCTAAACTCCCCTCCCAGGCATCACAGACGTATGGTGGTAGAGTGGTTGAATGACCCTTCGGAGGAATTGGAGTTCATTGCGGACATTCTCAGCCAAGATGCAAAGAACTACCACGCCTGGCAGCAGAGACAGTGGGTCATCCAGGTAGGTGTTTGAGCTCTCTGCGGAGTTTGGCTTCAAAAATTAAAGCTGAGATCCAGTTTTCTGCCCACAGTGAGCCACTCTGCCAGAATGAATCCTTTTCTTTTTAATTTGGTTGTTTGTTGATGCGTTGTCATGCACCGCAGGGCCACCACTAAAAGCACTACATGATTACAGAAACGAGTACGTTGCCAACATTTTGTCTTGTTCGATCTGCAGGAGTACAAACTGTGGGACAACGAGCTGGAGTTTGTGGAGAGTCTTCTGGAAGAAGATGTGAGGAATAACTCTGCGTGGAACCAGAGGCATTTTGTAATTTCTCACACTACAGGCTTCTCTGACCCAGCCATAGTGGAGAGAGAGATTCAGTGAGTACTTTTCCTAAACGTCTGGACGATTTGGACACAAAGTGAATGTGCATCTTTCAATTTTTGGACTTCCTGCCATAAATAGCTTCCATTTAAAGTCAGTCTTTAAAAGAAATGCTTTCTTGAGTGTTGAGAATAAGCTTCTGCATTTACTTTCGATGTCCTATGAACAAGCTGTAAGAATAAGAAAAGGTTCCTTTTTATATTCCAGGCATTGTTCCTGCTTCAGTATGTGCAAGCATATTAAGTTTTCTGTTGCACGCATTAGACTGATTGTCCTCTCTCCTGTATAAGGTATTGTCTGATCCAAATCAAGAAGGCTCCCCACAACGAAAGTGCATGGAACTATTTGAAAGGGTAAGACGTCACAAATGGAATAAGTATATCTAATCCCAGTAAATCTTCAAGGAGCAAAAAAGTTTGTATTTTCTTGTATTTGTTCAGAAGGTTCAGTCTGCCTGTGTGCCATCCCCATTCAGACACTCGCAATATATGAGATGCTACAGAAGTAAAAAACACGTAGCGACTCTGTATCATTTCTCTTCTTTCCAAGGATGCTGCAAGACCAAGGTCTGTCGTCTCCGCCGGGCCTGCTGGAGAGGGTCCTCGAGCTGAAGGAGACCCACTGTTCATCTTATCTTCTTGCATTTCTGTTCGATTGCTACGAGGACGTCTTGGAGAACAGCAACAAGAAAGAAAATATGTCGGAAGGGGACCGAAAGGAAACGTTAAGAAAGGCTCTAGAAGTAAGTGCTTTTGTGAGAGGAGAATACAACCGGAGAAATAGTTCCCACTTTGTGATGATTAAGGGTGTGTTTAATCTTTGCTCGCCAATAAGTCTGAGAGATCAGGATTATCTTAAATAAACTGAAAGTTGCACCATTATTTTAGTTTTCTGACCCCTCTTGTGCCCCCCCCCCCCCCCTTGTAGATTTGTCATCTATTGGCACAGGAGAAGGACACCATCCGTAAGGAGTACTGGCTGTTTTTGGGACGTTCTTTAAAGAACAAATGCAGTGGCCCCTCTGAGCCTATGGCGGATGATCCTGAACCATCGGGCCCAGCAGCCAGGCAGCAGGAGATGAGTTAGACCACCAGGAGGCTCACACCAGTTCCACTCCGACCCTTCTTCATCAGTACTGTCGGCCGAACCCCACCCATGCAGTTTGATATTACTGAAAAATGCTGTTCTGTATTGTGCTGAGGAAGTTTCTTAAAATGACCACTAACATGAGATCGCCTAGGGGAAGGGGATTCAGGCGAAATTAAACAGATACTCACTTTTAACTAAATAGGTTAGGAGAGGATTATGTGTTCTTCCATGAAGAAGAACTAGGACTAAATAACTACACAATTAAACTGTGGATTTGGAACTCATTTAGCTAGTTTATCTTCATCTTTACATTTATGAAAGCGGCTGTTCTCACATGGTTTGAGTCTGAATACATCTGTCTTTTTGTTTTCAACCTATAAATCAGTGTTTGACAGCGGGCCCTGTAGAGCTTCCTGATAAACTCCCTGTTGGTATTTTTCATGCACACTTAACTTGATTTCATGTCTGATTGATGGTAGGTACACATCTTGTGTTTATGTCCGTTTAGAGAAAGAAAATCCACATTAACAGGAGTTTTCTGTTGTCGTATTCCGTTTGTAATTTCAATGAGTTGGATTTGTGGCAACTCTTACGGTTTCCCAAATAACAGATATTGTTGAATGGACACTCATTGATGACTAAATGCCAAATAAGACTTTAAAAGGAGCATAGTGTGCATGTAAAACCACTCAGTGAATCATGGAACCTGCTTGGTGGTTGCAGGTTATAGCATCTGCATTGTAAACGTGTAACCAAAGGCAGCAGAAAGCATCCTGAAGCATAAAAATAAAACTTTCTTGTAATACTCTGTGTGGTTTGTAAAATATTCATCGGTGATAATAAAGCCGATGAGAGAGAAACTGCAGTGGTATGTGGCTGCATTCCGATCAATGAGTCACAACATCACACGTTCCCCTTTCTCCTAAATCTATATCAGTTGCTCTAAGTGAGCCACTTTCTTGCTATTGGGCCCAGTTTGTTCCGTTTGGTCCTCGGAGCCGTGCTGCCAGGAGAAAAGTGAAATACCGGCGAGGCCGTGTGCACAGAGCACACGCATTGACACTCGCAGCCTCACGTCCTGGACTCCCTCGGAGCTAGGAAAATGGATTTACTCCACTACATGCAGCTGTTTCTACTTCTGCTGCCACTACAACACAATCCATTCCTCCAGTTTCCAACCAAGCAGTTGGTCTGCCAGCAGTGTGTAATTACAGCTTCTCTTCACACTCGGCATTAGAGTGGGACTGCTCGCTTTTCTCTGCTTTTCCTCCTCAGTGTGGAGGACACTGATTGGCAAGATCACGTCAGCAGCAGTGGTGACATGACTGAGCCGTGTGACACTGATAACACGAGGCCAAAAGGCCAACGAGAGGATGAGTTCAGTCTAACAGGCTGGCCAACGCGGCCCTTTAACTAAAATGTTGCAGTTTGTCCATGTAACTCTTGATATAAATGTGTGAAGCGGCTACTTAGTTGGATAGGAGATGAAATAATAAATCAGGCAAAATGACACACACACGCACACGCACACACACCAGGCTGCCAAGAGAATATGAATGTTGGCCACACTTTAAACTTATTAAACAAAGCAGATCAGGTACCTGCTGCATCACTTCAAGCAACGCTTTGAGGACAGGGCTCCCCGGTGGGTAAACCCAGACCGAAAAAACAAAAGGACTCCCAGACACTTTGTAATTAAAATACTAATTAAACCCAGCACAAGTCCAAACAAATCACCAAGGTTCCCTTGCAATCTGCAGGCTATGGGAAGTTATTAAATACAGGTGAAGAAGACAGACTGCCGCAAGTAATCTGTCTTCTGTTCTGCTGTCCATATGTGATTTGGGAGAGTTATCATTTTAAGATGCATGCACAGACACGGTTGATTAACAGGAGACCAGTGTATCAGTGTAGAGTCCTGGACAAGATCCAGCTCTGTTCTGAGACATCTGTCACTTCTAAATGGTGAAAAAAAGAGGAAGCTAATCCTGTGTGGGACTCTGCAGCCTCTTTGCTTATCATAGAAGCAGCCACACATTTCATTTGTTACACTGAGACACATCGATACGAGAACCACACAGCACATGGACGATTTTTGAGGGGGAATAATTTTGCATAAATACTCTAGTTGTAATGTAATTCAATACAGAAAACAGACAATATCTCAGATGAAAGGAACCTTCACATTTGGCAAAGACATGAAAGACTACAATGCCCATCTCTGACAATTTAAACATCTCTAAAAATAACGTCCGATGTGAGGCCAAAAGTTTTTTTATTGTTACCAAAAATACCCAGAGTAGACTCGAGCCGAAGACTACTATAGAAAAAGAAATCTTAGAAATTCATATTTTATTTACAATTAATTTCCCTGGAAACAAATGCAAACCTTTTACACAGTAAAAAGTAAATTATAACACAAAAAGTGTGCCATACAATTAAATTACAGGCACACTAAATGAAATACTAAGAAACAGAAAAGCAGTGTTAAGTGTTTATGGTAGTTTGGCCCTTGTTTGTTTGAACACTTCATTAAACAGAAGCACATTGAAATACTTAAAGGAACTGCCAACCACTTGTGCTTCAAGGATAAGTCTGTTACTATTCAGTATTGTTCTTGTTGTCAACAAAAACCCTAAACCCTGCACCGTGGAGCTCCATTGTTGTCTACACAAAACACATCAATGTGTCGCACTGTTACACCGGCGGACATGTTCCTTCCTCACAATGAAGACGGGTACTGGAGATTGTTGTGGGTCGATCCCACGTACACCGCTCTGGTGCCTCAAATATTCACGAGCGCACACAAAGTGTATAAACCCGTGGCTGAAAATAGTTCACAGGAAATGCACTTTTGCATAATTTACTCCTGTTTGAGTAATAATTGCTAAAACCTACAGAGCCCAGCTGTTTTGGGAAAATATCTAAAAATTATTCATTTTCATTTCTGGCCACTTTTGTAAGGAAGAACCAATGGGCTTGAGGCTGAGGGCCACAGACAGGGTATGAAGGGAAGTGGGACCTTAATGAGACTAAGACAAAAACATTTTGGGTTTTAGTCTTCATGCAAGATTATCTGGCCATAAGAAATATATAGAATTACATCTTTGTGGACTTTGTTGCATGCCATACCATTCTCCGAACCACAGTCATAGTGGGTAGTCTTTGTGATTTATTTCTATTTCCTGGATTTAGCTCGTGCGGCTTTTTGTGCCCTTTACTCTTTAAAAAATATGGTTGACCAGAAGTTCTTTGATTAAAAGTTTCTCCATGGAAACCAATTGAAAATATGTATAGCTGAGCGATTAAATCCATCATTACATATAGGGCAAATTCAAATGACCAGGGTTTTAAAAGTTTAAAGTTAAATTGACCTTTTGGATTGAGATCATGAGGAGACATTTTATTAACTTGCAATGAATTTTTTTTTGACTGATAATGGCGATGGTAACCCTGGTGACAGCATCAATAGCTGGGTAATGGTGGTGGTTAGTTTCAGACTGATATAGTCCTCTGAGGTCTTCTACTGTGTTTTTGTACTGAGCCCAATACTTTGTTTCAGTATTAAAGTATTTTTTCTCTTAAAACAAATCTACAAAGATTGAGTGTTTCCTACAAACTGTAATTCCTTCATTTTTCAAAGAGCATTTGTCATAAAAGTAGCTGTACAAGGGAAGCCTCCAGTTATATGAAGTAGTGCAGGGATGACGTATTTATGGAGGCCAACCCCGCAAGTTAGCATCGCACTAACTCCCTTGACAAAAAGCCAATGGGGTTTTTTTCAGGTAGATTTTTGGATTATTGCAGAAAATTGACAGAAGTATAAATTTAAACTACCGTACAACTGCATGAGCACGAGTACCCAACAAGTCGGCGTGATGACGTTTGTAGTCTCATTTAACCACTTGTTACTACTTGCCTTTATGAAGACACTTAAATGCTTCAAAATTCACGAGAGGGGAAGTTACTGACGTAATAAAACGTTGAAATCTCTAAGGCGGGAATGTGACATCTTTACACAGCAAATAGTTGTTGTTTGCTGCCATATTAATGCTCTGAATTTTGTATTTAGCTCCCACTTGGCCACTAGGGGGCAGCAGAGTGAGCTCAAAACACAACAAAACATCAAATAAAATTAACGCTAGCAATGTCGACAAGCTGCTAGAAAACAGTTGCTCACCTAAGCAGACACAGAGAGACATTTGCATTCACACATAGAGTCCTGTTTCTGGCACAACTGATGAATGTAAGTCCATGTTGCACTCCTTGTAGTTCTGGTTTGGTCTCCTGAACAATCTCATCAACTCACCACCTAACATCAGTCGCTATGGTTTTCTGTTCGGAGTTGGTTTATCAGAGCGTTTTCGCTGAAAGCAGCTAAAAGACGCTGAAAAGCTTTGCGGAGCTGAAGGGAACTGCAAAGGGAAGTGTGTTTTTTGCAAGTTTGTCACAACAAGTAACGCCTTTCAAAATATTGACTATAGTGCAGTTTTAAATAACACTCTTTTGCCATTTCACCACCTTGCTCCTCTGTTTATTTTCCTCACAGTCCGGCCCTCGTCTCATCCTGGCGGGACAGCTCCTCCGCCTATGTATTGATTCCATACAGTTCAGAGTCCATTCCTCTTTGAGATAAACATAGTTAGAGTCCCTCCCAGTTCCAGCCAACAACAGCGGAGACTGCTTAAGATTAATTAATATTTATAGGCAAACACAGGATTTTACAGGCTGACCTGTCACCGCTGTTGTAACTGCTGCCGTAAAACTGCTTCTCAGATCCCGAAGCAGTCCCCTCTCAGCCGACTCTTGGCACAGCTGAAGCAGTGGGCCCTAAACACACACACACACACACACACACACACACACACACACACACACACACACACAGTGACTTGTGGTTATTTAAGTTTTTAAAAAAAAGCTGCTCTTGAAGGGGAAAGGGTGATTTTACCACAACGTGAGAGCTCTGAATCATTCAGAGCAGAGTACGCCGTGTGTGTATGTGTGTGTGCGTGCGTGCGCGTGTGTGTGTGCGCGTGTGTGTGTGCGCGTGTGTGCGCGTTCGTGCGTGTGTGTGTGTGTGTGATCTTACCTATTAGGATGGGAATTACTTTCCTCTTCAGTTGCAGCATCTGCCAGATTTGTGACCATGACAGGTAAATTGTCTGTGTTATGGAGGTGAGCAGGGCTCTCCTTGTGCCCTGAAGAAAGGCACAGGCTGTTAACAACTTCTGCTTCATCAAACGTGCCGGACAATTGAATTCAGTAGTTTTCCCCAAGATTAAAATGCGTGCCTGTGACTGCTCCCACCGTGTGTTAACTGAAGCCATTTTCTGAGCTGGCCTGGTCCAGGTTTATTTGTATAGCTCTTAATCACAGTTACAGTCTCAGAAGGCTTCACAACGCCCACCTTATGGAACAACAAATGTGAGGATCGGGTTGAATCTGCTGATCAGCAGAAGTGTGGACATTATACAATCCTGTAACAGAAGGCTGGACTAGGAGCTGTGGTCTTTTTCTTTCTTGCTGAAGCCTGGTGTGTCTGGGTCAAACGAGGTGAGGCGACGGGGTCCAGTCTGTTTGATAGTGTTGACATCCTCAGTGCTGCCAGCGGAGCGACTCACACCCACTGCCAACAAGCAGGACCGCCAATCAATCAACCACTCAGCAGATCATCAACGCATCGTTCAAAGCACCTTCTCTTAACTGCAAACCTATGCAAAGTAGCAATGACCTAATTAGAGTCTCTCTCACACTCACACCAGGCACGCACGCACACACACACACACACACACACACACACACACACACACGCACGCACACACACACACACACACACGCACACACACACACACACACACACACACACACTTACTTACTGGCAGCTGTACTGGTACAATCAATGAGGTGGCTCATTGTGATGAATGAATGGGCGAGGACTTTCCCTGGTGTTATTCTCTCACCTGCGCCTGTCAAATGTTTGGTTCATTAAGTCAAAAAGTCGTGCTTGTCCTCTGAAAGTTTTCGCGTCCAGAGCAAATGAATTGGAAGCAAATCAAATCCAAACAAGCTGCAATAATTCGGTCACACCAATGTGATCTTTTTACGTACCCTTGAACTTTTCTCAGGTGGCTGCCCGCCTTCTGAGGCTTCTCAGTTTCGGAAACTAATTTTGTAATTTTTGCTAATGTTGGATGGATTGCCATAAAATGTTTGGACGGACATTCGTGGTCCCCAGAGGAGGATTTTGAAACGACTTTGCTTACTTGCTTACTTGTTAATATGCACTTTTTTTTCCTTTTACCTTTTCAACATTTAATTAATTTATTAAGTTTTATTGAGATATGTGTGTCTGACCATGGTAACCATTATACCTGCTAAACATCTAGACATTAGCATTGTCATTGTGAGCCTGCTGATGTTAGCATTCAGCTCAGAGCACTGCTTTAACTTGATCTGACCCAGTCTGGACCTGTGCTCCTCTATCCATGAAGTCAATCCAAAAGATGAACTTAAGTACAAAACAAACATGGACTTCATACTCATCGACTACCTTTAGCCCACTTCTGTTATCGACATCACTGCATCCACTCTGGATGACTCACGCGGTGTGGTGTGTCCTTCTGCATTTGTTTTTGTGACTTCAGAGATTTCTCAGTAATCTTCTCTCTCACGCCTCTGCTCCTTTCCATGTTTCTCTCTGATTGTCTGTGGCATGTGACCCCCACGAATGCCAAGGTCATTTAGGCACTTAACAAACGACACAAACAGCTGGCATAGTTACATCCCCACAACGAGTCATTACATCTGCGCCAAATAAAACGGGAGAGATGTATATAGTTTCTCCAATGTTGAACGAAACGCCCGGTGTGTTTTCTGGGGAGGTTGTCTGAGAGGAAAAGATGTAGAGGAGTCCAGTCAGCTGCCATCTGGCCCGAGCTTTATGTTTCAGCACCACGGACAGCGCACATAGCAGCGCTGCTCTATTATTTATGCTTTTGTTTCTGATTTCCAGAAAGATCCACCTGACAAGCAACAATCCATGAGAACATTAGGCCAGGGTGACGTCGACACATCACAGTAATAGCACATATTGTCAATTAAAAATGAGTTTTTTAAAAAAAGAAAAAGAACAAACCCTCAGTATATCCAGCTTTTATTTGCAGGAAAACAGTTTAGCACCAGTACGAATTAAGTTCATTGACTCACAGCTACTGCTACCAAACCGATTTTACGACAGGGCTCGGGGCTTTGAAGGGGTTGTGAAGAAATGAATGTTCCTGAAAGCCAGTGATTTCTGTCCCTGCTGGTGTTTCTTTTCTCGATCACCGACCAAAAGTCGTTTACCCACCTATTCATTTAACACCACCCCCGCTGTGAAGTCACCACGGGGCACCCGAGACACACTGTGAGAGTGTTGAAGGGATCGGAGGGCCTGTGGGTCATCGGTCATTGGTCCACCGGACCTTCAGGCGTCTCCGGCTCAAGCAGCCGCCTCCTTCTCTGCAACAAACACGCCACACAGCATTCAATCTGACGACTCGGCGGACTGCGGATGAGACTCTCTCTTCAGGAGGAGGGTAGGTAGGGGAGAGGGAGGGGGGAGAAAAAAACTTTTGGTCAGGAGAGTGCCTCAAGAGTCTGATGGGCGGTTAGGTGATCTGGGGTAAAGTGATCATTGTCTGCGTATGGATTACCGATAAGTGCAAAATAGGAGCGCGCTCGTGGCATTAGTTATTTATATATTCCCGTAAAGCGGCAGGGATGAGAGAGAGACGCCACAGTGGCGAGGATCGCCCGCTCTGAACCGGAGGAGTCACCGGCAGATGATGTCCCAACGTGAGAGTGCTTCCAGAGGAGACGAAGGAGGATGAAGACGGGGGGAGAGGGATCGAGAGCGGCAGAGGTGGAATATAATGAAGTTGAGTGGGAAAGGACTGTGCACCGTCTTCTCCAGCACCCTCCTCTTCGTGTGCGCCCTGAGCGAAGTTGTCGTTGGATTACGATGCGTCTCGTTGGGATCTACGGTGAGAGCGCATTTCCACCTCGGCGGCGCGGCCGGGGCTTTCTACTCCGGGCTACTTCTGGGCATCGGGCAGGCGCTGCTGGGCTCCGCGCTGCTCTTTTGCATGGAGAAGCCCGGCTGCAGGAATTTCTTTCTCCTCGGTGTTGTGGTGTTCTTGTTGGGGGTCCTCACCGCCTTCTCCGGCGCGGTGGTGGACGGGGACACGGCTTCCCTGGTGGAGAGGAAGTACACCCATTACTGCTTCCACTCGGTGGTTGCGAACCCTGCCTGCGAGCAGCTGAGGGAGTACCAGCGGAGTCTGGTCGTCTCCACTGTTCTCAGCACCTTGGAGTGCCTCCTCGGTCTCATCAACCTGGTGGTCATCAAGAGGTACAATGCAGCGCAGTTTTCCAGGAGCCGGCGGTCTCAGAGGCAGCGCGCCGGGGCGATCATCTTCAGCGAGGAGCGGGACTGCTCGGGGGATTTCCAGCCAGTGTCTTACATCAACCTGGGTGTTTTTAATGTGTTGGACGAGACAGGTGCAGAAGTGCAGTGCGGGGGACACCCGTCCATTGAGCTGCCGGGATACTCGCCCACGGACCCGGAGCTCAATCATTGCTTCCCTTTCTCCTACCCGCTCCCCAGCGAGCTGCCCCCCGCATACGAAGACATTTTCCCCGCTGAGGCATGCAACACATAGCCGCTCTGGAGCAGCCCCCCAGCGGCGTTTCTCCTCCGCTATGACAATCAATGACTTTGTGCTTAAACAATTCCCCTCTTCTTCTTCTTCTTCTTCTCCTCTTCTCCCCCTTCCCCACACACACACACACACACTCCCACCCACCCCCCACACACAAGAGCAGTAAGTTACACAGTAGGGCAGCAGCAGTGGATTTGAATTCCCCCGATTTTCTTCTCATTCTGGTATTTTCTTACATCTGCCTGGTAGTGTAGGCTACATCACCAGTCAGACCGACTCGACGCACAGACAAGTGATCTGGCCCAGACAGTGCAGGCAAATCAAGGCCCAGAAACTCAACAGCTTGCTCTATAACAAAAGCAGAGTTTGTGTTTTGAATGTTTGCTGTTGACATTTTTACTTGTGAATAAAAAGTGTATTTAACCTCATCTGACGTCATGCAGCTGCTGCAATAGCTTTTGGAAATCCTGTCGATGAAACTTGATTTTCAAGGTTTCAACCGACTTCTTCCAATTTGTATGGGGCTATGTAGTTAATCAATTTAACTTTTCTGTTTTGTAATAATCAGGAGCCGTTTAGCAATTGTTTTCTAATCATCGTCATCTGGGAAAATACCTGGAACCCGTCTTTCGGGCTATAATATTAAAAAAAACTTTAAAGGACACTTTAGAGGTACACTGCAGTGGTTTATTATTTTCTTTTCATAACGTTGGGGAACTCAAAATACATCAATTAAAAAGCAAAGGCAAAAACACACTGAGTTTTAGTCTCAAGTGTGGGTAAAGCCTACATTTTCCATAATGCAACAGGAAATGTAACACAGGCTTTCTGTTATAAGTTATAAGTTTCCACCCACAACGGAAATAACCCCAATGACATCACTATGACATCATTTTTTTCATACTTTGCAGCATTCCTTCCTGAGCGTCAGAGGCCATTAATTAGGCCAGAGTGAATCGGCTATTAGCACTTCTCATGACAAGTAAAGAAAACTTTTAAAAGTGTGAAATTAGTGAAGTGGGACTTAAAGTTCCAGTTTTGTAGTAATCATTTAACAGATCAAAGATAGGCACATATAGAGAAATAAAGTAGGAGTAGATGGGACATTCTAATTGAAATCAATGTAGCTGGATGGTCAGAGCGGCGGCCATTTTTTTGTGCATCTTTGCCAGTGTACCGGGCTAACTTCCGTATAAACTAAACAGACTTACAGCAACAGGAGCAAAGGTGCAGACTCACCGGGGTGAGGTTTTTGAAGTAACCACTAAACTGAGCAGTGTAGTAGCAATGTTACCTTAGAGAGCAGGAGTAAATTATTAAAACCTAAAAACTTAGTGCTTCATCCACACACTCTTGTCATAGCACAGGAACACACACTGCTATCGCCAGATAAGAGACAACTTTGTTCAGCTCATCTTCTGTAGCCAGTGTGGCATTAAAGCATGGTGGAATTAACAAGCTGGCGCTCCGCCTCACCCCCCACCGCTCGAGGAAGTACAAGCTACCCAGCTAACTAGCCAGTCATCCGTTTGTGGAGCTGCATCCGCTCTCCTCCCCAGTGAGCAGCAACTACTCTTTAAGGCCCCACTGACGTGTGTTGTCACCATGACAACCAACAACAATTTCCATTGTCTTTTGTGCTGATCAAATGACTAAGGAAAACTGTTAAATGCCCGTTCTACTCCTATGCTATTTCTCTGAGCCCTAACTGGTAAGATTGATATGACTGCTATCAATGATAATGAGTATGTGGGAGGAAGCAGAGGGACAGTGTGAGCCTGCGTGCACCGCAGCTAATTTGTTATGATAAGGATAGAAAAACCCTTATTTTGGGGGTCTTTTAATGCACCCTCAGATGTAGCAGGCTGTCCGGACATGATACGGACTGAAGGTGGTCCTGCATTGTTTCCAATTTAAAAAAATTAAACTGCGCAGCATTGCTTCCCATATTGTTCCATTGGATGTGATTTGAAATAATTTAATAACTCCACCGCACACAAATAAGCACATCAGCTCACGGCAAGGATTCTTCAAAACATTCTCAGCCTCACTGTTTCTAATTTCACTAAACAGCTAGAACAGTGACAGAAAAAAAAGGTAGATTTGGCTGTCATGATTACGTGCCCACCTTTAGACAACACTGCTCAGTGGTAAATCAAATTGAAATGGTCCATTTTCAGTCAAATTATAGCCCTCAAATGAGCATCCATGGCCAAATGTCTGTTCAGGAGCACTTTGAGAGAAACACTTTTAAGAAGTACTGTACTGGCTCAGTGTAATGATCCCCCTCTTATGCTTTTCTAACCGCGAGATGATGCTTTCCTCTCTCTCATGCTACTTAAGTTGGGCTTTGAGTGCCAGAGATGAATAAAGGACGGAGACCAAAAAAATAACCTGCTCTCCTCTTTCATCTAAAATTTCATGCCAGTAAAACAATATAGCTTTAACCCACGATTAGCAACTGGCAAAAGAACATAAGAGGTCTTCAGGGAGCTGGTGTGCTAAAAGTTTTGAAAGAGGAGTGTCCGGAGAAAGACGCAAACAAGAGCTCTGTCCACTGACAGAAAACCAGAACAGAAAACAAGAGTTTAGGTTCAGATCCTTTCAAACAAATAAGGTGTGTGCCTCTGCCAGCGGCAGCGCTTCAACCTGCAGCACAGACGCCCCGGTCAGCAGTATCCCACCAAGCCTAATGACGTAGCTGGGCTGGATATGTTGCTTTTTAATCTACTTGAAAAACGACATTTGTCAGCGGGGATAGACACATTGGCCTTAACCTTTAGAGAAAGTATCCGAGAATGTTTTCTGCCTTCTTTCTTAACTCTTAACACCATGAAATAAAGTAAAATGTCAGGTTTTGTAAAGATCACCCTCCAGGGAGCTGGTGCAATGAAAGCAATTCTGCTTCCGTTACATATTTATTTTAACCATGCATGGAGCTTGTTACTCCCCAATATTGGTCTGACATTTAATAACTAAAGTCAAAAAAGGGATTGCGAATAGCTAAGGTGTACAGGCATCATTTGGTTTTACTTGACTGCCTATGAATGTTATCTTTAGGTGACTTAATGTGGTATAAATAAACCTAGAATTTACATAGTGGTATAAACTATATGAAACTTCAGTCTGAATAGTACTGTGATCCTCTTTATTGAATCACTGGAACTTTAGTACAGGCTTTGTTTGCATTGGGAGTTATTGGACTGTCTGACATTTTACATTTCCATTTTCCAGTTGGTTGTCTGGTTAAGCTACGCATAGTGAGATATTTCATATATTGTTTTTAGGATGCACAAGGTCTGTTTACATATGGAATAATTGAAAAGATGTCCAAAATATATAGAAGACAAATTGTGCACAAACACCATCACAAGGTGTAGATAAATTGCTGATCACGTCTTCAAGAGACTCATGCAGATGCCCTGACTAACATTTTCTGACATTTGCTGCTAAAATCTATAGCATTGACAACATGGGGAGGTTCTTTGGTGTATTTTACTCCACAGAAACTGAAGGATTTAGTGAAGCCCGATCAGCGTTCATGCTCCTATTTGTATCACCGTTCACAGCACTGCAACATTTCATCTCACAGCACTTTATCGTTTAATTATGCCAATTATGGCACTTTTCACGTCAGACGGTAGTTACTGCCATCACAACAGACTGAGTCACATAGTTTGGAGCCCGTCAACAACAATCCAGTTTTCTAGGGCATTTTATTTCTTTGGGACAATTTGAGATCAAGTTAAAAGGTTGTTTGCGAGAAACATCAATCATATGTTGTAAAGAAATTCTCATCACATAAAGAATGGTTCAATTTCAACAAACACTAATCTATTCTGTATTCAATAATCAGATATGATTTTGTTTGTACAGAGTGTGCTACATCTCATTTCAGGAGAATCGATAGTGATTGCCTAATTTGTAAGTCACACTGAAAATTTCATTTTCTTAAGTACTTAACATGATAATGTCCATTATATGCCGCTTAATACATCTTTTCTGCTACAATTCAGAAGGAAACCTTGTTTTTTATTCAACTACATCTATTTTTGGTTATTTGACTAATTTATATTGACATAGCTTTCAAAGCTTATAAAATATGATACAAACTACTCAATTGTATATAAAATACTTTATAATGAAGCTAGAAAAATAATCAGCTTCACTATGACAAACTATTACAGTAAAATTATATTTCTACATGAATGCATCAGTAATAATAATCCAATGACAATATATAATAGAGAAGCACTCAAAGGTTCATCTTTTTTTAAAGATTTGATTCTTTAAATTACTTTTACTAATAATACTTATGTATTTATTTTACAGAGTATTTTACATTGTGGCATTGCTATTTTACTTGAGTAAAAGGTCCACTGGCAATGTTTATAGGCCTTTAGCTACAGTAGCCTGTTAGACAGCTAGCTGTTGTAACATGACTCAGCTTAGGGCTCCACACTTGATTTGTTTTGGTTGGACACTACTGCTACTAAACAACAACAAAAATAAAAATCTGTTTTCATGAATAATCACAATGCCATGGCTTAGTAACTAGCAATGTTCAAGTTAGCCAACTAGCTTAGTTAGCTAGCGCGCTACTTATTTGGCAGGAAGCTAGCTAGCTATGTCCCTGTGTTTCCATGTTTGCCAGCTCAATATCCTCTAAATATGTCACACTAAGAAGACCTTTCAAATAGTTTTATGCTCTCAGCAATGCTTTTTTTCCCTAGGTAAAATGTAAAATGTATTTTGCCGCCAGTCAGTTATGTTGAGATCACCCACTACAGTTTATAGCTTACTGATGTTGTACTCCTTGAAACATACCTCCTCACACTCGCAGCCAGACTGTTTTCTTTATTTTAGACATTGAACTCCCCGCAATGGCTGAATGGATTTTTTACCATTCAAACAGCATTTGAAGAGTCCATCTTTCTTCATTCTTAAACAACGTGAACTGCGAAAATAGACCGTCCCAATCTCTCACAATGAGGACCCATAGGAAGCTAAGGTTGTAAGATAGAGTACAAATGCATTTAAAAACTGAATTTTATAAATGTCCTTGGTTTGTAACCAAAAAAAAAAAAAAACTATTGTGTGGCTGCGGTGTTTGTCTCAGTGCTTCGCTATTTCCCTAGAAATCCAATAATCCCACTAGCAGATTGAGACAAAAAAATAATAATCACCTACTCTTTTTATTCGTTGTTTGAAATTGCGGCACATTAAACTGTTCTTCTCATCATGGAAACTCTGTTAGTTTTTTTTAGTGCTCAAAATGTTCCATTGCTCACTCAGTACTGAGGAACAAATCTAATTGTTTTCACATCACACCAACAGCCTAAAAGAATATATCTCACTAAAGAACTCTCATGTTCACGTTTCACTGTGTTGCTGTGTTTAAATATCAGCTCCACCAGGCGTAGTTATGAAATGACAAAGTAAATTCCACCTTACAAGTAAAAAGCGTAAAATCTAAAAAGCAAGAGAGATTAACTTTTACAGTTTACAGCCTGCTGTCTATCATGACGAATGCATCTCTCCTCTCTGGTCGTTAACAAACGTCACCTGCCTGCTCACTGGAAAGAAAATCTAAGACTACACAATAAATCGAATCTGTATTTATCCGGGGGAGTTGACTGAGACTGATTCGAGTTCACAGAGCACTTCCTCTGATGGCCATCAGGACGCTACATGAGGAGGAGATGTAGGGGTTAAGTGCATCACTTAGTGGCAACTTTTCATGGGAATCAACCTGGCGACCTTTCGGGTCACATGCCTGATTCTACTGATTCTACTCTTCTCACAACCACTGTACGCCTAAGTGATTACTCCACTAGTGCATGAACTGTGCCTTTGACAACAGCTCAGCTACTTTCTACGATATAAAATCCTGCTGCTTCAGAGGTACGCTGATCAGTAACTGCACGTTTAAAAAAAGAGAATACATGTCATGTTGTTATGTAGGGCAGTCTATTATCTTACGATCTGCGTGTCTGCGGTTCCGGAGTGTTTTTTTTCCTGGTGGCTGATCCTTTGTTGGATAGCAGTGCTGCATTAGTGTAATGACAGCCTCCAGCTCTGGTCACACAAAGTAAAAAAGAAACCGCTGACTTGCATCTTTAAGATTCTCACTCTGAGGAATATATGGGAGGGATTCTGCACAAGTGATTACACTGCAGATATTTGGATGAATGATGTACGTGGACAGGAGCGTACAGCCGGGGATGAGCTGACGGAGCCCCGAGGCGAGGAAGGGCGTTCAAAAATGTCTTTGGCGCTCCTTGAGACTTGAAATGATTGGCTCATTAACAAGTATAATAACTTTTAAAAGGCTGGAGCTCTGGTTTTGCAGCTGCTCGCACAGAGAAAAATAGTTGTGCTGCTGAGAGAAACACAGACACACATCTTGTATTACATTGTTTTTCTCCATCTGCATACTTGTCCGAATGTATGTCAAGGACAAAGTTGTCGGGCTGAACTTATGGAGGAAAAAAAAAAAAGAGAAAAAAAAAATCAATAACCTCTAAAAGCCTTTCATTAGACACATTTCCATTTGTGGGTGTGCAGCTGCCAGGGAAAGTTGTGTCTGGAAAAGCTCCAGTGGCTTTTAAAAGCCAACACTGGGCCTTTCCTGACAAAAATGTGGTTCATTACCTATGTGTGAGCGTCCAAGCCATTAAACTCTCTTGTGCCAATTTCTGAAGAGCTTGATTCTCTCCTTTGTACCCTCTTTGAAGAGTTTGGAAGATTCTGATTTTCATTTTTTGCTCTGCAGGAGCAACAGCTTCAGAGCTCTTGCTATGACTGAATGCAGAATGAGCAATACGGAAAAAAGAAAGAAAAAGAAGACGACAAAAAGGCACCATTGCAGGGGCTTCAAGTCTGATTAGCAGCAGAACTATGTGTGTACTGTGTTTTCACATTATTTGCAGATAATTATGAATTTTTAGCTTGTAGCTTGATGTGCTGGAATCCCAATCAAAAGCCATTGATCACCCTAGTGATGTATCCCGGTGTGCACGATGTGGTGGCTGTCATACAGCTCAGTGGGAACTTGTATTAACTGTAGCTGGCTGTGTGCTCTCAGCACACAGCCAGCTACAGTACACACACACGCACACGCACACGCACGCACACACACACAGACACACACACACACACACACACACACACACACACACACACACACACGCACGCACGAACGCACGCACGCACGCACGCACACACACGCACACACACGCACACTGTTAAAATGTCAGATGTCAAAGATGTCAAAGATGTCAAAGATGTTAGACAATCACAACTCACAGTCCACTCACAAGCTTTTTGTCAGGACTAAACATGGTGTTCGTCAGAGGATGGAATTTGTTCAGTTTTCATGGAACTCAGTAGTTGTTTTCATTTATAAGGCTTCAACTAACATTTTTTTTAAATAATGGATAAATCTGAGGATTACTTTCACGATTATCAATATATAATTTTGTCTATAAAATGTTCTAAAACATTGAAAAATACAGATCATAATTTCTTAAAGCCCGAGGTGACTTATTCTAACGTCTGGTTTTTCCAAAAAAAGTCAATTTGCAAAGATATAAAACTCAGAAAAATAGCAAATCATCACACTGGAGAAGCAGCAATTAGAGAATATTTGATCTTTTTGGATTAAAAAATGGATTTAAATGATTAATACATTTTCTCAGTCCTAACTCCAAGTCCACTTACCTGCTTTCTCTGGAACTTTAAACCGGACCACATGTACTTTATGCACTGATGACGACTGCATGAGAGGATTAACAACATGGACGAGAGGTCCTAAATGTTACAGATCCATCTCCATGACAACTGAGAAAACTCCATCCCCGATGAAGACCATATGATTGTTTGGCCAAACTACTATTTAATCAAAAAGGACCTTTAATTCATAAATCAAAGATAGTTCACTAGATTTGAACAAATAAGGGGGGAAAGTACAGTTTTTAAATGTGAGTGCACAAGTTGATACTGCAGGAGGTCGATAAGGTTGCCGATCAGTCGTCATTTATTGATTACAGCCAGGTGCTGAGATCTCTGGGTATTTTCCCTTAGGTAGTTTATATTGAAAAGAACCCCCCCGACCTACCTACAGAAATATCCTGGATTAACAATGTGCCTTCATGGTTTGTATCAGTGACAGGCTTCTGTGACTCAAAAGGACAAACTACTTTGTGTGGAAGGAGGAAAAGTTCTATTGACTTCCTGCTGGGTCACGGATGAACCAACAGTCCTTTAATGACCGACCGACTCCACCATGACCGACCTCCAACTGGATTTGTGGATTACAATCGATTTATCTTACATGGCAACCTGCCGAAATAATAACTAATGAATGCTTGGCCTTGATATTTAATTATCTGTACTCAGTATGAGCCAAACTCTCTGCAGCAGTTGTCTCTGAGTCTGCCAGCAAATGAGCACACAAAGGTATTTTCTATAATAGCTAACTTCTGGCAAGTTTGTTCCTCCACTTCTTAAAGTAGCAGTGTGCAAGATTTAGTGGCATCTAGCGGTGAGGTTGCACTTTGCAACAAACTGAATACACCTCCGCTCCCCCCTATACCTTTCCAAGCGTGTCGGAGAACTACGGTGGTCTTCGGGTAAAGTAAGAGCATGAAACGCTCTCTCTAGAACCAGTGTTTGGTTTGTCAGTGTTTGTTCATTTTGGGCCACTGTAGAAACATGGCGGCCATCGTGAAGAGGTATAAAAGGCACATTATAAGCTGACAAAATACAAGGATTCTTAGTTTCAAGTGATAATATACTAATGAAAACATATTTTTTTAAATAATATTCTATTTCTGCCAGTAAATCCCCCTTTATCCTTCACACTCCTCCTTCGATACCGATGATTTAAATGTTAATGCAATTGCTGAGTGTCACATTTCTCCCCTAAGATTTCTCGAGAGACACACTGCTATATTATTCGGAGCGGAGAGTCATTATTTGTAAAGTGAAAGTGTTCGCAACACATCTTGACATTTAAGGTGGAGTAAAAAAAAAAATACTCAGGTCAGAGCCCCCTCCATATTTTGCTGTAACTCGAACACACAATCTAATGTACTGTATTTACCAATAAAAGTGTAAAATGTAGTTCACGACGGGCTAACAAGCAGCTTTACTGCTGTGTATGTCAAGCCAGTAGTAATTTTATGCAAACAGAAAGTGTTCCCCTCCAGGCTTCTTAACAACTGAGCAGAGTTTTAGTGAGCTGGATTCCTCTCAGTAGCCTGGAACACAAAGTGTGGTAGAGATGCAGTGAGGGGGAGAAGGGGAACCCTGGCAGCGTCTGTAGCCACAGAGTGAGTCGTGTGTCAATCAATAGCTCCTGCAGTGGCTGTGTTTTCGGAGGGAGCCAGCTCTAAATTTGCAGTAACCTCTTTGGCTCGCTGCCATCTGCCACTTAGCAGACAACTCCTAGAGCATCAAAAGAGTGGAGCCGAGGTAAGGTCGCTTTCACAGGGAAAGCTCCAACTCAGAAATACACATTTAGTTCTCCAGCAGCTCCATTCCTGTAATTAGTTTGGTTTTCTGCTGGACGACCAGCCACAGTTAGTCCTTACTTCACATGGAAGAGAAATGAGGAGCACAAGTCAACATGCTCCAGATATGTAGTCCAACAGCATACATGCTGAGGAGGCAGAGACTCTGGACTGTTTAAGGGGCAGGGGCGAAACACTAATTAAAAAGGGCACCAGCTGCATGCGGTGGGGCAAGTCGTCCAGCATGTACTAGCACTGCATCACGTTTTCTCCAATGGAAGGGCACCGATTAGAGCACTGCATCACGTTTTCTCCAATGGAAGGGCACCGATTAGAGCATTGCATCCCATTTTCTCCAATGGAAGGGCACCGATTAGAGCATTGCATCCCATTTTCTCCAATGGAAGGGCACCGATTAGAGCACTGCATCACGTTTTCTCCAATGGAAGGTCACCGATTAGACCACTGCATCACGTTTTCTCCAATGGAAGGGCACCGATTAGACCACTGCATCACGTTTTCTCCAATGGAAGGGCACCGATTAGAGCACTGTATCCCATTTTCTCCAATGGAAGGACACCGATTAGAGCACTACATGCCGTTTTCTCCAATGGAAGGGCACCGATTAGAGCACTGCATCGTTTTCTCCACTAGAAGGGTACCCTAGGGGGCACTTTATCATGTTTTCTCTTCTGTAAGGGCATCCAAGACAAAGAGTTAAATGATGTTTAAGAATTGGGGAGGGAGGGAGTTTAAGAGAGCACTTTGTCATGTTTTCTCCACTGAAGGCCCCCTGGAGGGCATTTCATCATGTTTTATTTACAGTGGGGACATCTAAGAGGGCACTTCGTCATGGTTCTTTCACTGGAAGGAACCTATAAGTCACTTTATATTGTTTTATCTACAGTGGGGGCATCTAAGAGGGAACTTTATCATGTTTTCTCCACTGGAAGGGCACCCTAGAGGGCATTTCCTCATGTGTTATCTAAGTTGGGGGCAATCTAGAGGGCATTTCAACATGTTTTATCTACAATGGGGGCATCTAAGAGGGAACTTCATCATGTCCACCCCTTATAAAACCATAAAGAGTTAAAAGACGGTTAGGAGAACTGCAGTGTCGGGTGCGAAACAGTGGAGCTTTGAAAAAGATTTACAATTCAGTAGGGGCGACTGGATTTAATGGATGACTTGAAGAAAGCTCTGTTATGAAACCAACCAAAACATCAGCAAGAATATGGGTATGTCTCACATCAGCTCTTCTGGGATGTAAAAAAAAAAGGATTGTTCAAAGACCAAAGAGGGCAAAAATGATTATTAAAATATAAATGAAACCTTTTGCCTGATATCAGACAGAATTGTCAACTCGTTACTCTTTGTTTCAATCCTCTAAATAGATTTCCACGGGGGAGGAGGTTCTGTTTTTTCACAAACCAATCACCAGCGACCAAGCCAAGGCAAGTTTATTTGTATAGCACATTTCAACAAGTCAATTCAAAGTGCTTCACATAAAACCATTAAAAGCATCAAAACATAATGCAAAAGAAAAGAAAATTTAAAAACAATTAAGAACATTCATTTAAACATTAAATACAGTCAGTAAAACATTAAAAAGCTAAAAAAAAAAAAAAAAGAAAAGTTGCAGTGCAGTTTAAGAAATAAAATACAGTAGTGAAATGCAGAAATTGATTAAGATCCTTGAATCTGGTTCAATTAAAGGCAACAGCAAACAGAAGAGTCTTCAATCTGTTGAATCTAATGTCATTTTAAGTTGACTTTGTGCCGGTGTTGGAGTGATATTGACGAGACATGTCGATTATGTAACATGAATTTGTTAATCAAGGGGGTCATATTAAATTCAAAACTATTATTTAGAAGCCCAAACGCGGAAGAGGTGGGTGAACGATTCAGAGATGTCGGGGTAATTTCCCCATATCCTTCTTACTCCTCGGTTCCGCTTGACAGAGGCCTGACAGCGGCCTGACAACGGCGTTAGTCCCATCGTTGGCGCCGATTGGCTAATCGTTAGTTTGCCCGCTACGCTTATTCGTCGATTACTTTTTAAAATCGAGAAACCGCAGTTTCATGCCACGATGCCAAACTAGCCAGATGTGGGGATTCTCATGACCCCGGCTGTTGGAGTTCATCTAGAAAACCAAGTCCTCTAAATGTGACTGCAGGTGTCAGAGAGGCCTCTGACTGGTCTGTGCCTTCATGGATGCTCTCCCTAAAGGCCAATTCATACTCTCTGCATCCACGTGTCCGAGAGTCTCCGCTTTGGTCAGTGTAGCGTAAAAGTCGGGTCCTTCACAGGGCTCTTTTGGGGGGACTTAAGTGGTCACTTGGGCAACGACCCTGAGGTGTGGGACTGTGTGAATGACCTGCTTTGTCTGATCCAAAGCCCTTAGACTTCAGTGGTAGCCATGGACTGTGCTCATAACAACCACCATGTTTGAGCATTAACTGATTTACCTGATACCAGAAAACCTACAGTAAAGGCCAAAAGGAGTCAGAGTGGTGTCGTATTTAAAGCCTCGATTGCTGAGGCAGCTACTCAGTGCTGTGGCCAAAAGGTCATCTGTGCCAGTTGGGATGGCAACTCACAAACCACTCTGGTGGAGGGGCCTCAGTTAGCCCAATAAACTCTTGGATCTGAGTGGCAAGCAGTTCCGGCAAACCGTCAGACCCCTCAGGAAGAAGCGATTCGCCCGAACTCGTCTGTGGAGAGTGAAGTGTGTCCTGTTTGGTGACACATGGCTGCAGTGACAAGAACTTGTGGTTTGGGCACCTGATCAGGATGCCTCCTGGACATGTCAGACTGTGAGGGATTACATAGCCCTTTTTTTTTTCTTTTCTACCTTGTAGCTTCAGGATCTCCCAGAGGAGCTAGAGGAAATGATGAAGGACGAGGAAATAGGAAGATGGTAGCCGTCGTGACCCAGGCCACATGTAGCATGTAACACCATCAGCACACGTTATAAGAGAATACAAGAACAAACAACAGAACAAAGATTAGTGGAGGAACAAAATAAAAACCAAGTTCACTTCTGTTCATAGTTTGTGCTGAAAAATAAATTATATATATATATATATATATATTTTAAGAGAGACTCTCACTCAGAAGTGAGCACAGCATGAAATGTGCAGCCCCTTTAACGATGTCCGGCTCCTGAAGGCACAAGATTATTATTTAGTGGGTGGATAGCGGACAGAAGGATGATGCTAAATTATCATCCTCCTACGACTACACGGCACGTAAAGCTACGCTAGGTGGACTTTCACAGATGGTTTGGGGTCCAGTTTTACTAAGTCAGTGGGAAACTTTGACAGGAGAGACTCCTGTGAAAAGTGCCTCATATGTCACTCATCCTCCAGAGGGCCTCCACCAAGGCTGCATGGAGCTGAAAAGCTACGTAATGGACAGCTAATCACGTATATATCAGGAGTGTGGATGCATTCACATTCAAATGTCTGCTAAAAGAATGCCAATGTTCAACCTCAATCAGGCTCCGAAGGTTTCTTCTCGGAGTTGTTGCAGCTGACAAAAATCACATGGAAACTAAACTGGTAGTGTAAATCATTTATTTCATCATTAAGGGCATAAATAGTGCAAGAACAAGTCTTTATAGAAACATTATTAACACTCATCTGTCCCTTTTCATGATTTTTATATTTGTTGCACAAATCTGCAACGAACAAAAGAAGTTAAAAAAGCTCAGTTAGAAGATAAAGAAATCAGAAGGTAAAAAAAGGGACAATTCAGCTGAAGAGGAGACAAACAGAGTGGTAGAAAAAGAAAACACACATACAGTATGAACAGGATGGATTTCACAGTTCCCATGAACTACATTAAAACAAGTGGGATGTTACCAGAATAACAGTTTAACAGTTGGAGAATAATCCTGTAAAAACAACAAAAAACAAAAACTGCTGTGGACTGAACTCATTTCTACAAAAGATGGAGTTTCAAAAACAACACACACACAAAAATCCCCACAGCATTGCTAACTCATGTTAAAATGCTTCCAACCATGTGGACACTTCAATTAATCTGACACATTTCATGGGCCGGTAGGTATTTGGATACAGAGGAACGGTTTCACACGGAAAGTGTCGTCCCAACAGATTTGTGCGACGCTGCTTTGAGGCTCCTTCTTGTTCTGCACACGAGGTCCACGAGGAAGAAAAAACAAAGCAATTCGAAAGGAACTGTGGTTATTACCCGTGATTATTCGTTTGTCTCTGCGAGTTGAGCCTTTTCGTCGGAGCTCATCACAGTGACTGACTTATCGGACTTCATGTTTTTAAGTGACATTCTGTGACTTTTGTTGAAATAAAAACACATTTTCTCTACTTTTACCCGACTACAGCTAGTAGCCATTCCATGAAAGGTTGTGTAGGAAGGTATTAAAAGAAGTTTCTGGTTTGTTTAGAATGAATAAACCACAACTACGAACGGACAAAGATAACGAAAAAAGAAGGGCAAAAACGCCCCTCATAAACATCAACTTCATCAGCAGAAAGCCCCAAAAAAAACAACAAATGACATCGCTGGCTGCCGTCGGCAAGTCTGCTGCCAACGCCGAGACGAATGATCCCTGTAATGAGATTATCAATTCAGAGTCCCACTACTTCAGGAGTTTCTCAAACTCCACAGAATCAAAGTGGTGTCACAGGTTTTCATTTTAGTGCAAGGTAGCTGATGAGATGCAGAGGGATGCAGCTCTGTCAAACACTTCATCCTCGGCACTATAAAAAACACACGGAGGACTCCGTAACACCGACATCATTCATTTCTACCTCTCAGAATGAAAACCATTGGAGAGGATGTGTTGCAGTCCATTTTAAATCGGCTGTGACTTTATTCTATGTTTTAGCTTTTTAATGTTTTACTAACTGTTTTTAATGTTGTTTTAATGTTTAAATGAATGTTCTTAATTGTTTTTAACTCTTTTCTTTTGCATTATGTTTTGATGCTTAATGGTTTTATGTGAAGCACTTTGAATTGCCTTGTTGTTGAAATGTGCTATACAAATAAACTTGCCTTGCCTTGTGAACATTATCATTATAGGAGATGATAGTCACAAAAAAAACAACTTACAACGTACCGTGTAACGTGTGTTTTGTATCATATAGCCACACAGTGGGCTTCCATCTAGTACATATATCAGTTTGCAAAGACATGAAGATGTGAAGCATCGTAAACACATGTTCTGCTACATCAACTATTTCCCCCACACTTTGTTTAAAGTCTGTGTGTGACTCCGTGTTCAACTGAAGAGGGGAAAAGGCACTTGACAACGCCGTGCTGTCAATTTAGAAAAGGGTCAGTTTCGTCTGTGCGCTCAGCCTCAAAGTGTCCCGCTTCTGATGCAGACCAGCTAACCTGCGAGTGATCCATATGCAGCGTGCGTGCGTCAGTGACCCCTTGTATTCAAATGTGAATCCTCCCGTCTGTCTGACTTTTCAACGATGTTGGGACATTTACATTCGGTTTCCTGTAGCTATAGCCAGTGCCGAGGCTGTCCCTGTCGCAGCAAAACAAAAGCGTGAAGCTCGTCGTGCATCAGACAAAGTCTGTCCAGAAACACACTGAACACCAGAATTTCATTTAAAAAAAATAAAGTTTTTCCTTCCTCGGTTTGGCATCTGCTTCTCAGACGCCCGTGGCACCTTGGGGGGATGTCAGTGATCTTAGCCGCAGGCGAGATGCTGTTTCAAGGTAGACAGCTCATCAAGGTGAGTGACAGGTGTTGGGGCGGGATCTTACAATTCCTCCCCTGCCGCCCCCCTTTTTTCGCCTTGCAGGTGAAAAGTTGCACACTGTGGTTTTAACACTAAATCTTTCAACATGTTTATTTTATTCTATTTCCTCAAGGGTAATGATGTAAGAATGGCCGGGTTATAATCAGGAGGCAGCTTTGAAGCAGTCACAGCTGTTCATCGACATCACAGCCATCCCATAACTCAGCAAAACAACTGCTGGAATGGAGATCTTTGCTTTTATTTGGTAATGCACCGCTGCAATAAAACTCTGTGGCGCCGCGTACTGGAGGCGGGGTCGTGATTTATGACACAAATCACATGAATAAACACGATGTAACAGAAGCAGTTGGGTTTATGACGTACGGGAGAGACTTACATTCACAGGAGCTGCTGCTTATGTCCGTGTTCTTATTTGACTTTCAAAATGGAGGGGCAAGCGACACTATATGGGAATACAGTGTGGCTCCGTAACTACCAGAGCAGAAACACACTGCTCGCTCCCTTTGGCTCCATACTCTCGGGTTGGACGACAGCCAGCTTGCAAGCTTTACTTAGGTGATAGAAGTTTATAAGTCTGCAGTGCGCTGCCAGACTCTAGAGAATTATATGACCTGTACATCCAAATTGTAATGCATAATCAGAAAGATCCAGCTGGATATGAGGGCAAGCAAAACAGGGAACTGTGCTCCTGCAGCAGAACTTTAGGATCGTCTAAACTATGAAGACTCAAGCATGTTGTCCTTCTATGTAAAACTGTGTTTTCCATTAAGCAATATGGAGAAAATAAAGTGTGCTGAATCTGTTCACATCTTCTTTAAACTGTAGTAGATGAATGAAAATTTATTTATGGCAGTAATGTAAAACTGGCCAGTTTCAAGTGTTTCCGACATGCAACCGTACACGGATTTCTAACATAACTACAGCTAAATTCTTGTTGAGATACACGGAGATAAACATGTGGAATGTAAAAAAAAAAAAGAAAGTCTGTGTGTCTGGTGTTCCTGATGGGCTTACAGACCTCGAGTGACATCACGCTGCATTAGAAATGCTCACAAAGACACTGAAATTGCTACTGAATAAATAAAATCTCAGTTGGAGCTGGAGAAAGGGAACCATCGTGCAATGGGCTCAGAACAGCCGCAACGCCAAACCGACGGCCCTTGCTCGAACCACGCCCGTCTTGAAACTTGACCTTCACTTTCATTTGATCTCAACTTCACACCTGTAAAGTTTTGTGACTATCTTTGCACGTCAGCGATGTGTCACGTCTACAGACAGACAGACATATAAACACCTGGAAAATAACTCCAAACCTCTTCTGTGGCAGTTTCCCACTACAGTCGGTGTCTCCATGATTACATTTGATGACACACACACACACACACACAAACACGGTGAGAACAACCATAATGAGAATACATATTAAGGAAAAAAATAAAATAAAAAATAAATATTATTTTCACCAGCTCAATTAAAATGTTCTGAAGAGAACCAAAACCTCCAGTATTAACCTCCCACCCCCCTCCACCTCCATGTTACACCCACACAAGTGCTTTCACTCATGTTGCCTGATTAGACCTCCTCTCAGGACTGTGTGGGCAGGTACACACTCTTGATTGGGATCTGTTAGCTTTGTGGTACCTGGACAACTTTATTATTAGTCCACAGGCCTAATGTCACGGCAGACATTTTGCACAGTATGAGTGTTACAAATAACTTTAACGATGTGTCCTGGTAAGCCCCCCCCTCCCCCCTTGTGGTATTTACGACCTTGGAATCATTTTCACGAGTTGTGACGTGACGTTGTGAGAAATGGCCCGAGGCCATGGACGTTCATTTTGTGGTGGATGACAAATCAATAATGTTGCGATTTTAGTCGTGTCGAGTTTTTCTTAATCATTTTACATGGTGTCTGAGGGAAATGTTGATATTCTCCAAGGCCTCATCTTTTTCCTCTCTCATTATGGATTTGCATTTCCTGCATTACGTTACCTGCACGCTAGCTTGCTAAACTGTTAGCCTCGGTGGCTTCCGACATGCCGTTGCCTGGCGCCGGTGTTCCCACTACTTAACCACGAATACATGTCGTACACGACTTCCCGTGTCACTTCCATTCGGAGGCAATGGTTTCTAATCAGCCGGGATAATTGCAAACACCTGTGAGGAAGCAGGTCTTTACTAAGCTATTAACAAGCAACCCGAGCGTCGCATGTTTACACTCTGCTCAACGTGAACGCATGGTGTTCTCCCACGTATTTAATTATACATGTAGCAAAAACATCTGCACAGCGATCCCTGAGGTAATATTCTGTATGTATATGTAAATAAAAGTGTTTTTCCTCTTTCAAAAAGCTTCTTTATGTCTTTTCAGTTTTATTCATCCACAAACAAATAATTTTTTTTTCCTGGGAAAGAATGAAATATTTAAATAGACTGCCAAAAAATACATTGTAAGTGCATTCTCAAAGTATTTTCTGCAAAGGGGGCCTTTGTGAAGCAGCACATCGGTATACTACGGAGTGAGGGAAAGCACATCGCAGTGAGTCTGAGAGTCTTACACACAGGTCGAAGAGACAATGTCCGGCCCTTTGACTTCCCCCTCAGGGAAGATCTGCGTCTTGGTGCCTCACCCTAAGACTTACTGGAACTCTGGCTTTGCTCCATGGTGTTGAAGAAGAGACAGACTCCCGCGGTCAGCAGCAGGTGCATGGACTCATACAGCAATTTGGGCGAAAAGACGCTCCATATGAAAAGATGGTACCGCAGAGCCGTCACCAGCACGATGTAGGCGGCAGCTGGCACCGACCGCAGCAGGGCCAAACAGTAGCAGCCATGGCTGACTGCAACGGGGCTCCTGCGGAGAGGGAGGGGATTCATCAGAGGGGGAGAAGAGCACTGAAGGGGGCAGCGAAGCAGGCGATTCGGCGCGGCGAGTAATTCTCTGCCGAGTGGCACGGGAAAAAAGTTTAGATGTGAGCCAAGGTCATCCTGAACTGCGTTATGTTTTTTTTTCTTCCAAACAGCGATCAGTGAAGCTGCAGATTGTTTGATGATTCATACCAGCCAAAAGGCCACATTCTGGTGAGTTTTTACCTCACGCATGTACCCAGGAGAAGAGTCTGATCCAATTATCTTCTCACAATAATACGGATTGCTGGCAAGTTCTGATAAAGAAGTTAATGACTTTAAAAGCCTGCATGATGGAAGGAAGGGAGGGGAGCAGTGAGGAGATGACGATGTAAAAGCAAACACACACACACACAAAGACTTCTTTTCTGACTCGCTGAAACACAGGCGTGAATGAGCACAGGGATCTGGTTTAGTAAAACAGGCAGAGGACCAGCTGAGGGGGAGGAACTTCAAGCCGTTTCCCAAGACAAGAGAAGTAGGAGACAAGGGATGATGTCCAGTTTGGACAGTTTAAAACACACACACACACACACACACACACACACACACACACACACACACACACACACACACACACACACACACACGATAATGAGCTCACAAGAGCCTCATTCTGGGGGACAATAACTAGTGGATAACATATGGTCACTAACTTGCAAAACTACATCTGTGTGCTAGGAGTCTTTCTTTACAAACGGTCTTGTTTTTGCAGTGTTTGACATGAACATCATCTTTTAGTTGGGATCCTATTCTAGCCATCATTAGGTTGAGTGACACCCAACTGGTCAGATGGCCATCAGACAGATTTAAAGGGACACGCAGTGATTGCATCATTTGTTGGGGGGTTAATTAGGGACACTGAAAAAAATAAAGAAATGGTTGAAATTGATGCACCCTAGTGTTGGCCATGCTCCAAAAACACTGGATCATAAACAGAGGCAGAGGACTTGTCCGATGTCGTGTGTTGCCCTAATGATCCTATTTGTAAATCTGTGACCAGCGAAGTCGCCGTTTGCTCAGATGAAGGGGGATGAAGTTGGCGAGTACAAAAGGGTTTGAGCTAAATAATGAAAACAACCACTCCCGCCATGCTCCAACCATGAATCAGCAGTTAAGCTCTTCAACTGGTGGCGACTTCCACAGGGCGGCTGTTTTGAAGACCGCTTGAATTTATTTCCGTGTCGTACCTCAAAGAGCTGCTAAAACATTCACATGCAATCTCTGGGGAGATAATTCTCTCAGAGGAGAAGCCGGGCGTCATCTTTGACATCTTCTCTAATTCAAAGTTATATAAATGAAGGAGATGTTCATCAAGCGGTGTGGTTAGAAAAGAGAAAATCCTATTACAAAATGACCAAACTGAAGAAAGAAGACGAATAAAGGCCAGCGCAGAACTCAAGAATTTTTTTTTGGTCTGAATAAATCCTTTTTTCCTGCCGTCATAAATGTGCAAAAGAACACTGTGTAAAATGAGCAAAATGAAAGATAAATGAAGCACTGACTGAGGAAGAAGATCCCACCACTGGAAATCCTCCACACAAAAACACAGAAGTACAAGATTGATGGAAATCTACGTCGCCCTTCACTACATTGTATTTCATTTATTTATGCCAGGATGTCCCTTCCAGAGACAGTTTTAATGATGTTAATTAAGTAAAGTGGGGTTGATTGGCCAGTTTTGAAGATTTACAGTTATTAGGTGCACCGAAACAATGAAAACATTCTCTTGGCCTTAATTAGACTGTGACTGTGTCGAGGGAGGCCCGCCGAAGAGCTATTGATCAAAGTCCATTTTCCAGCACTCGCCTCGTGGTCGGGCTGCTGATGGTGCAGAGTGAATTCTTAATGAGCGACTGTATACGAGAGTATTCTAGAGTTTCACTTCCCACTACGTCTCAGAGTGCATATTACAGGTGGGGCTTTCTGTAGAAAGCAACAACAGAGGAAGTAGGGGATGTAATGTTTACAAGCAGCGACTTAATGTGACAGTTGGCTTGAGCGGCATCAGTTCCTGCAGCGGCCTCTGGAGGCTGCAGTGTTCACTGCAGCACACACTGTGAAAGGGATGGGCGGCACAGACGACATACTAACGTCTCAGGGAGCCATTTGGACTTGTCTACATGAAAGCTCAACACATCCCAGGTGTTTTGTTGGTGACCGTAACGTCATTTTCCTACCGTGTGTGAGCTTCTGCTTCTGGCGGAAAACGATCGCTTCAATCTCAGCTTGGCTTTACTTTTAATTTGTAAAAATTCCACTCTAAGTGTGCTAATATATGGATCAAACCTGTTTGGTCACAGGGACATTTTTATTTATTTTCCTCATTGTAGCGCTAAAGGAAAGGTTAAGAGGTCACCGACGTCACAGAGCCATTCTCTGAAGACATTTAATGTCCAGTGGCAGATCTAACGTCGAGCCAGCCGGGAGCTGTTCAAATCACAATCATCGTTGTTGTCTTTAGGATCTGCTGCTGGTAGCATGGAACGTTTAAGATGAGTAGAGGTTTTTTAAAATCAGAGACTGGCCGAACTACTGAAATGTTAAACACCTCATATTCAAACGTGGGATCAAAGATTATTAGGAATACAAATCATGCATGGTTAGACACAACCTCTGCAGTCTCATTTTTCATTTGAGCAAACAAAGCTTTTTTAATCACAAGGCTGCAGCTTCAGATACATCCATGCATTTATTTTACTTCAAATTTAAACAACAGAAGCGGGTTAACACCGTTTATACAAACACCATCTTTTTTGTCTAAAAGAGCGTTCGACTTTTGGCTCCATCAGCAGGGCAGCTGTTGCCCAGACACAGACCTCATCACTCAGCCCTGTGCCGGGGCCTCATGCCGAGGGGAAGCTGTAGTTATTGGCTGCATTCGCACACATACAGCGACCCGGCTACTGGCCTCTCTCCAGTTCAGGTCTTACGCAGGTTAAGCTGTTTACATGCATCTTTTGATACTCTGCAAGCGGGTCTGCCTGTTGCCACGAGTAAACCAATTAACAGAATATGTCTATGCACCTACACTGTCCCAGCCACAGAGAGGATTCAGAGGGAAACTTAGTAAAAAAAAAAGAAGAGACAGCCAACGCTGTAGTAGTAGTAGTAGTAGTAGTAGTAGTAGTAGTAGTAGTAGTAATGATTCTGCAGACACCAGAAAACACAGTAAAAGAGTTTAAATAAATCACAGTGGAGCATTTTGGCTGCCAGGTCAGATGATCTCTAGCAATGGCACCACCTGTTCCAAATGTGTTCTTATGAATGGATAATAAACTGGATGTTATTTTAAACTATTAATTATATTTAAGTGTTTATTAATTTCATAACACTGAACTGTCTGAACCACTTGGAAGCTGACTGGTTCAACCATTTCCATCACTTTTAGCTAACCGCCAACTTGTTATTAGAATAGTCAATATCAGCATAACGCTCATTTGTAATCCTATTTGGCCATTGATTATTTTATTTTTTCCTGAACACAGTTTTGGCTGGACCATCCCTACAAACAAGAGTCTGTCCCTGACTGAGTGATGAGGTTACAGCATTGGTCAATCGAGTGTTGGAGTTTCCCCATTGGCTGTCCTCGGTCACAGCTTTGTTTGTGCTGGTTTTACGCTGCCTGCCCATCACAAGACAGAAGATCTTAAAAATCTACATTTGAGCGATTCAAATTTTGCTATAAAGACTTTCAATCTTTGTTTCATGAGAAGACATTTGTCATTCCAAATACAAGGCTTGTATAAAGGCAATAAAGTATGTCCATGAATAGATGTGAGTCTATAATTGATTACAACTCTCGGCATTTAGGGGCTGTGTGGCAGAACGGGTAGCCATGTTTGGTCTCTGGCTGACACTCGTTGACTTCTTGCTTCTTCACAGAATGCTTTGTTTACATCATATTTTTAGTCTTTGGGAAGTTAATGAGTCTTGGAGACGGCATAAATAACCCCGGGGTACAAACCCTCCCGGACAGATACCCTCCACAAGGTGACTTTTAAACTTACCGGCCTCTCTGCGAGCTGAGGTAGCAGACGAGGTGACACGCCCAGAGCAGCGGCCCTGCGTAAGTGCTGAGGGCCGTTAAGAAGACGGCAGGGGCCTCCACGTAACTTTCCAGTCCGACGAAGCCGACGGAAATGTCGACGGTGGCGATGTTGTTGGAATTGCCCTGCGGGAGCACAAAAATAAACCCTATCTTAGCATCGCAGAGGGTACAGGAATAACTTACCCTGGACACAGACAGAAATCGAGAACACAAAGGTCTGTGGGCGAAGCTTTGTAAGCGTTTCAGAGCTCCACAGAACCGGCCCTTTGCTTTATCATCATTACTCTGAGCGTCTGGCCACTTCCCAGCGGCCCAGTTGTTGTTTGTGTTTTCCAGTCCCTGACCAGAGCAGCACACAAAGCGAACTTGTCTGCAGGCGGACTCTTGTTAGAGACACTCGGGCTACGGGGTAAGTGTGCCACCACAGACGCTTTGGTTTCAAACCAGTTTCCAGTATGTAACGAGCTAAATATGCCGGCAGTGAACTGAAAACATTAAACCTTTCTAACCTCGTATTGTTTTCTTCCCGCCCCCCCCGCCCCATCTCCAGCTTTAAAAGACGTTTTCACCGCAATCCAATCAGGATTTACAGCCACAGTATAAAGGGCATTTCTTTTGTTCTGTAAATGTGGGCTATATTTACATGAAAGAACTGTGAGGATATGAAGAAACATTTCATAGCCTTAAAGGATCTTTTTTATTATGAGCTTGTTGTTTCATCACAAGCTCCACCGACATCTGAGAGAACCATTACAGCTTTTTGAAAATTTCAAAAGAATTTCAAAATAAATAAAGTTGACTGTCAGAATATATACTAATAAGTCAGCAGGTTAAAATCTAATTGAGGGGCTCCTTAACGCAGGAGAATCTTAACACATTACTGAACCCAAGTGCGATTGTTCCCCGGACAATTCTTTTCTCACAGCCAAAGGGATCCATGTTCACATCTGTGCTGCTCAGGTGCTTCATCTGATTTCTGGTTGGCACATTGGGGTTATTGAATCCCACACCTACGAGTCCTGTTCAAGCCTCGCAGCCTTCAGATGAATCAATCGACCCGAGATGCCGATCAGCACTTCTGAGAAACGCTGTCACATTTGCACGTGTATTTTTTTTTTTTAAAAATCGGCTTATCTATAGTTTCTCGTTTTGTACGTGTTTTTATAATTAACAAATTCCACGTGCGTGACAGATGATAATTAAATATAGCATTCACTATTGGTAAGTTCTGCTGCTGCGGCACGCATGCTCCACCCTCCACATGCGCGTACGCGACGGAGGAGAAAAATGGCAGGGAGATGAGCAGAGATCAAGGATGTCTTTCGTGTTCAATTTTGAATCACAACGATGAGCCACGGGCAGCAACACATCCAGCGCCGGTTTATTTCCCGTCTGTGCACACGTCTCTGATCACAGAGGGAGAGAACATTAACAGCTGGCTCTAGTTTAAACAAACACGCGGTGAATATCAGGGATCAGGTTGGAGGCTGCATATGGACATTTTCTGGCTCGCTGTGATCTTTCGAATGTAAGGAGCGTCGGTCTGCAAAAAACAGAAGGGGCCAGACATGTTTTGTGATTGAAGTTCAGACTAAATCAACTGTCTGTCTTACCAAACAGAACCAGCTATTGTAACTTTGTGTTTGTTATAAGTTCGGGTCAGCGCTGAGCTGTCAAAAAAAAAAAAAGAAACACCCTTGTGATGATTCATATCTTTATACAGACGGTCGCATCTGAATTCACACCAGCGGGGTGACTCGTCCCTCTCATGTGGCCTCACAAACTGGCTCGTTTGTGAAGAATAAACACCTCCTTTCTGCGTTACCGACCGTCTGGTTTTTGGGATGGCGATGAATCCACAGAAACTCGTCTGACTTCGAATGATCAAGGCGGCTGAACGCAGAGGGCCTAGAACTTCCACCGCGAGACTGTTAATTCATCACGTGATGCGGCTTAGCTCGTTTTTGTGACGCTAGCGATGTCGGCGTCTGAGGTCGCCTGAAAGATTTCCCATAATCCTCTTGTGTTTTTGTCTGCCAAACCCACAAGGAGACTTTAAAAAAAACAGCTGCTTTCTGCCAATACCTACAGTAAAGCCTCTGAAAACACAACAGCGAGAGCGGCCACGTCTCGAGACTTTACAATAACGCCTCACAACTCCGGAGCTCACTGATCATCTGTAGCTGCGCTCGCTGATTAGATTATAATTCAACATAATTGTGGCTATTCTGCATGACATTAGATTTTGGGGGTTACGGAGCAGGCGGATTTAAATCACACATCTCCGCTTTACAGATCCATTAAGGCTCCGGCTTCGCCGAGAACGTTATTACTCAAAGGTCTGTAATTACATGCCTGGGCGCCGAGGCTGAAAATTGTCTGGTGTCGGTCTAATCCCGAGCCCATCGCGCTACTAATGACCCAAGGGCGATGACGCTTATTAAATTATTAGCGACGCGCAAGTTCGGTGTTGACAGAGGTAAACATCTGCTAACCACATACCTGTCCTGGGTGGAGGCTAAATCAAAAGGCAGGTATCAACACCTGCCTTTGAGGAACATTCAGAGGAACACACACATCCACAGGAAGCAACTAGTCCAGCTGGCCTTCACGCCGCGGCGCTGGATGGAAGTAATATAATTTACACACAAACACTCCCTCTGCCCAGAACTGCCCCTGATACAGTATCAAACACTTTATCAGTGGTGATGGCTCTCCTAAATGTTGCTACACTCAGTGTCTGGGCGTTAAATTAGATGTCTCTTACAATCAGACGAGGAAAACCTGCCTACTGATTTGTTGTTCCCTGAACCTTCGTAGATGTGGGAGGAGGTGGTCTTGGATCTTCACACCTCAGCACCGACAGGTTTGGGAAATGGTTGTAATTTGTACACAACCATTTCCAAATAGTTTTTTAAGACTTAATTCTGGATTTGCTGCTGGGTGGAGTCATTTGATGAAGGTGGTAGAGGTAGAGGAGGCTCAAACAAGCTTATCTCAATTTAACAACTAACATTTACTTGCCCACGATTACTGTTATTACTCTGAAGTTAAAACCGTTGGTAATTTATACGAATAACACCGTGGGGAAAATGTAACTTTAAATTTTGGTGTCTGGCCACTCAAATATCAAGAACCTTGACAAGGATTCCAAAATAAAGAGCAAGATGTTGACATTCTCTCATTTCAAATACAGGTTCTACATTACTTAAAACACCTTCGACTGCGCACCATACAGTAACACTCAACGGAAAAAGCGGCAGTTGCACCGCGCGGCCGCTGACATCATCACGGTAGCTCACCTGAAAGTAAAAGAAGGCCTGGCCAAACCAGTAGTGCATGATGGTGGTTTGGGCTGCGTCGTAGTGGAGCTTCTTCCAGATGAACTGAGCCATGAGCGTCTGGATCAACAGGCAGCAGCACAGGACTGGCAGGTTGTGAGGGCGGAACAGCAGCGAAACCAACAAGACCAAGCCGCTGTAGATCTCCCACAAGCCCCGGCTCTTCAGCTTGGCATCGGCTGTGACGATCTGGGATCGCAACAGGTCTTTGGTGCCGGTGAAGAGGATGCCCAATATGAAGACGTAGACAAAGCGCGCCTCCACTGTTCCCCTAAAAGTAAAGAAGATTACAGGCGGTGTTTTTCTTCTTTTTTTTGGCATTCGCAAGTAAGCAAGCATTGATTTTCCTCCACAAAACTCCTTGTTCAATATTCAAGTAATTGGGGTAAGTGACGCTGGGATGTAGATTGTGGCAGTCCTGCTGTACCAGTCCATGCATTCAGCTATTAAATATCCACAGGCTGTGGTTTTGAGGCGTGAGGAAAATAATTGAATTCAGACTTTGTATAGTGAATGATAAAAGAAAAATGCTTCTTATCAAATAAAAGGTGACAACAAAAGCTGTACAACAATGGACAAGAAAAATCTAACTAACTAATAGAATCAAAAGAACAATCTTAATAAATCAAATGCGCTAAAGCATAAAGCCCCAACAGAAGCTTTGAAAAGGAGGAGAGAAAGTCTACACACAGTGTCTCTGTGAATGTGAGGCAGTCATTTCCTTGTGGAGGGAGAACACTTTGAGAAATGGTTAGGATGAATGGATCAGCATCAGCAACAGCAGATATGGGAAATGGAGTGTAAACGCTCAAAAACAATATGTTTCATCGGTCAACCTTAATTTGTAGAAAAAAAAGTTTTGGACATTTATTTGATATGACTGAAACAATCCAACAATCTACAGTCTAACATACTGCATACCTGCATAGTTCAGTCAGACCCTTTGTTATAATAGGTTTTCAAAGTTCACTGCTCTAATTAATTTCCTGTCTCTTGTTAGACAGGTTTCCTTATATTTCTGTAAGTCATAACCCTGCTTTCATTCAGTATGCAGTGTGTCAATGTTACATTAATAATTAAAGACTGTGAGACTGGAAGACAGAATGAATCGCCCTGAGGAAAACAGACTTTCACACCCATCTTTCAGACTTTCTGCATCACTATAATTTGAGGAACCTGTTATTAACAAATTCTTAGTGCATTTTAGGGACTTTTTTCAGTTGATATCATACCCCTCTTTTGTTTTTTATGGAGTATCAGAAGTTGTAAATAGTAAGGATAACTACAACATTTTTTTATTTTAGTCTTTCTTTTTCTTAATTCTATGTGAAAGGTATAATCGGACACAGTGACAAGGCTTCTGCTTCCTTCTGGACGTCATACAGATGTAGTGCTGCATGTATCAACACAGTAACGCTGACCAAAACACAGAGCTGGTGTTTTCTTTCTTCCTCTGTGCCGTACAGTAGGTCACACTGGACTGCATGTCTTGAGGACGACAGAACATGTTTCACTACATTCTGGGTATTTCAGTGACTAATCTGCTTGTTTTCATAGGAGACACACACTGCAGGTGTCATTGTTGGGTACATTCCACTTATACTTTTGAGTAAAAAGCCACAGTGAGCCAGGATAAATTGAGTATAGACCTCTTCATTGCCATTCGGTTGCTAGGGCAACAGCTTTGGTCCAAGATGACTTCCTGTCAGCTACTGCGTTCACAAACATTGCAACAGGAAATAAAAGGGCCCCACCTGAAATGTGTGAGTGTGCACTGTTGAGGCATACTTATTATTAAATGCTGTTTCTTAAAATAAAAAAGGCCAAGTTAAATGTACGGTAAACAAAAGGGTAGCCTTACTGCCAAAAATAAAACCAAAGCATTTGAACCTGCCATCGCTCTCAAACTGATTTACAAGGTCACCAATATGTAATAACTACAGATAACAACTAAATCTAAACAACTAACGTTAAGTGTAATGTTCTCATGGTGCTGTTTACATCATTGTATTTGTGAACACTGGAGTAAGATAAGACTGCATTTTGAATTATGAGTTTAGTTATGCATATACCTATAGCTAAAACTAATGCGGTACAATAATGTGAGGAACAAAAACTGAACATTATAACCTTCATGAAGGTACAGTAGAATTTATAGCAATGCAGTTGTATTAGACTACACAACTGGATAAACTGGCAACTAAGATTCTTCTCAATTTCCATGGCACAAAAGAAATGACAGGTTGGGCCTTTCATTTTTAAATTTACACAAAGACACTTACCGTTTGACAATGACATTTTCCCAACATCGCTTCACAGAGCATGAAACATTTGCCAGTATTAAAGTCAAACACAGGTGTTTTCAATTACTGCGGCTGATTAGACCTCATGTCAGTTAAAGGTGGGTGGAGCCACGCTGGGTGCAACGTGATGTCACAAGACTTGTTGGACCAATGAGAATGATAACAAGGGACGATGTTGAATGACGAGGAGGGAACATTAGACCCTGCACTGCTAAGCATGGCAGTATTAGCGAGCTAACTACCCAGCTGTCCATTAGTTGGCTAGCTTGCTTGCTATATCCACCAGGCTTTAATTCTGCGTGTGGATAATGCATTACGTTTTTAAATGTTACTCATTTATTCCGGCTCGCTCTGCTTTGTAATGTTACTACGCCACTGCTCGTTTTAGACTCACCGGGAGTCAGTTTAGTTTATACGAAAGTTAGCCTGCTACAAAGGTCTCAGTGACAACAGTAGACACAAAAATAACCGCCATGCTGACCGTCACGCTGCGTTGATTTGAATGGGAATGTCCGTTCTACTCCTATTTTATATCTATGGTACAAGTACATCATCTTGGGAAGAGGTCGAATCAGGACAACACGAGAAAAAAACACAAGTGAGTGGACTAAAGATCAATTAACTTGTGAGTTAATAAAGCAATACAATTTACAAACTGGTTGATTTGAACTATGAGTAAAATCAGACCGACTGTATTCAGAAGCATGGCTCCCTCCCCCTCTTATTTTAGAATGTGTTGTGCCCACACTTCAGCTTTGTCATTCATACCGTTTGTCTGTTTGTTTGACGACTGGGCCTGGTTTTTAGCTCTGGATGCTTAGACCCAAAATGGTTTCCAGTGGACTTGACCTCTTTTCCTCCAAACATTTAACATAACAAGTTCAGAAGACAGGAGGTTCCATCCTTAATGGTAGAGACGGATGTAAGCACTGAATTCATGGCAGCAAGATTTACTACAGGTTTAAAGTTGGGTAAGGCCCATAATGCATGCCCTGTAATTCTGGGTCTTAAGTCTGAAGCTGCTACAAGGTTAAGAAAAAAAAGTTTCTATAAGGCTCGTCTCCTTCTAAAAGGCTTACTCCACAAAAATCACTTCCCAACTATCAATAATTTATATGCTCAAAAAGTCCCAAATTGAAGCTTTAAAGGAAAAGTGCTTTCGATTATGAAGGCAATTACATTTAGTCTAATTTCCATTTCAGGCATTCAGCGTATGCTCTTATCCACAGAAACCCAAATGGAAAGAGTTTTTGCTCCTCAAATCTGCCCTTTAATTACATTTATTAATATTTGTCCAAAAAGGAGGAATGAGTAAATTAGCCCTCAAGGAAAAAGAAAGCAGACAACAAAAGAGACGTTAGAGCTATGGTGATGATAAGTTGTTTTATTCTATTTCAGCATGGATGGAGGGGAAATGAAGAGCATTAAGAGCTAATGAAGTTTAGGGAGCCACTGAGTTTGAGGAGTTACAGCCTGAGGATACTGAGGCTGTTAATTGTACTCTCTGCAAACATGAAGCGTTTAACCCAGTCATTAATACAATGTTTATTTATAAGTTTACCTATTGACCGCACCCCATATAATATCTGGTGATAGTTCCAAACGCTGATCGCTCAAAAGCTACTTACACAAAATCACACAAAATCTAGTGTTGGCTAACATGAGATTACAAACATGCTTCTCCTCAAGAGAAGGCTCACGCAGAGCAAAAGGGACATTTCCTTTTGCAGCAGGATGCAGTCAAAGCTGAAAAAGTGTGACAGGATAATAGCTGACCCTGAAGGAGTTGAGCAAGTATTGGACATGTATTATTAATCCGTGTGTTTTGTGGAAACCTGTTCCTACGGAGGGAGGGAGCAGAGTAATATGCTCCATACAGCACTATTCTTTATTATTCACCACTCCCCTAACAATGTGGCAGGGATTGTATTCATCATTATTTTATGGGAAAGGAAAAGTGGAAAATCCTGGCGTGGATCTGATTTTATGCGAGGACAGTGATGGATTTGAGCTGCCGGGCTTACTTGTTAACTAGTGCGCTGGGTGGAAAAAATTGAGAGTATAACAAACCAATCTTGTGCCACGCACTTAATGAGGCAATTGTCTTCCAACTACAGGAAAACACACGAGATTTACATGTGAAACGTTAAAAGATGCCTCCCCTTGTGAAACGTGTGTATTCAACTCAAAGACTGCCACGCTAATACACATCAATCTGAGACAATAAGCGCGGAGGAAAGGAATCTTGTTTGCTGAGACATTTTCGATGTAGAAAAATCACAAGCCCTCCTCCTTGTTTGAGCCATAAAGGCGATTTGTGGTTCATTTCCCCAATAGCAGCCCCCCCCGCAAAGTGGCTGCATTCACTTCAAGTGTCTCCTGATTACAGTATATCACACAGCACAGCTTTGCACCAATCAGATGCCTCAACATTTCCAGCCTTTACTTAATCATTTAGCTAAGGGCGGATTACGCAATCTGTTTCCATCACTCTCTACAGACAAACAGCAGGGACTGCAACAACACGAAACAAGACTCCTGCAACACCCCCATGTCTTCCTGTCCCCTTGGAGGACAGATTAACACCAAAGTCATGGTTTTCCAATAGGGAGATGCAAGCGAGCTAATAGGAGCAGTTAAAGGAGCAGCATGTAACGATGGCGAACGCTGGGTTAATATTGCTGCGTTCTTATGTGTGTGAAGTGTGTGTGCTTCGGTGGCAGTATGCAAAGAATCTTGGAACGTTAGTGGAAAAGGGAGATTTTGTTCCAGACGACAGAGAGTTTAATTGTTACGTCATTAGTATTGAACAACAATCCCAGCAGCCCTCCTCGGATGTGTTGTCATTTCATATTGAGGAGTTTGTGAAAGTCCTCCAACTGCCCTTTAGCATGCTGTTGTTCAGACCACCGAACAAACACACAAGGTCACAGCAGGCTCGGTCTCGTTCCAGAACAAAAACAAAGAAAAGGCCATACTTGTGATAATGGTATTCAGCTGTGTCTTCTAGCAGAGCACATTTGTCATAAGGAACAATGCTAAGAGTGCTTTTCTTCTCTTTATTCGGGGGGGGGTGGGGATGGGGGGGGGATTTGAGAACTACAGCCCTGAGACAGAAAGACTTTCTAGAGAGTGCCACTATCAGATTAATAAGACAAGGCAGGTCATTAAACATGCATTAAAGCAGATGCAGTAATACCGTATCCCCAATGTATTCATTAATCAATGGATCAAAGTATATCTAGTCAGGTACATGGAAGATGACTCTGCCTAAAAATATATCCAACGCAGCAATGCTCAAACACACCGATTCTCTCTGGTATTGCTTTCATACTAAACACATTATCCTAATGATTAGGGTAGCAAAGGGTCGGGCAATTAATGGAAATTTTCAAACGGAAATTATTGAATTTCTAAGGGTTAAAGACATTTTTTTAATAGTGAACTTTTAAATAGTGACTTATTCAACTTATATTTGGGCATCCCACGTGTAGACATTGCCAACACTAAGGCACTACTGAGTGATTATATTTTGTATTCTTTTATGATATTTTTAGCTTAAAGCAGTTAATAACTTGTTAACACCTTCTGCTAGTTCTTGCTAGCTAGCTGTTACCATGTTGGATGTAGCTTGATTGAACATGCTAATTGAGGAATTTTAAGTAATCTATTTCAACTCATTCTGTACTTACTTATTTTATAAATTGGTTGTCCATTTCAAAACCCTAAGTTTGCACACAGCCCCCATTGTCGGCTCAAACTGTCATAGTACCTTTCCCAATTAGTTAACTTGCTAGCTAGCTAACTCACCACATGGCATATTTCATCTTGAATGTGTTTGACAAATGAATGCATTAGGTCTGTTTAAGGTAAGACATGGTTAAATGTTTGTTTCTATCCGCATATGACCTGAGAAAACCCCCTATATTTCCATTTTATTCCTGTTATTTCCCGCCATGGAAATTCTCCATCTTGAATATTCCCAGAATTTTGCAACCCTGGGAATGATCAATATTTCTAGAGACCCTGAAAACAAATCTTCTCAATTAGCTTCTTACTATGATTGATGGGGTCCAACATGAACATATGAAGTTCTGTCAAAGTTAACACAGTTTGGGTGATTCCAAGTCTGTATGTATGTGATCTTCTCACTAGTTTGAGGTGGGCGGGGCTCAGTTGGGGAAAAAGGGGATGTCGCGTTTCCGAATTCCCTTCCTGATCTGATCAAACCACACTCACACAGTGTTGATTAAGCAGATTAGCTAAAGTATCAAACTCTACATTTATAACCATAACCACAGGATGTTTATTCAAACCTTGACATTCCATTGTTGCTCATTTAGTCACGAATATTTAATGTTATTGAGGTAAAATTTCAGACTTTAAAAAGGGGCATTCAGAGGCTTTAAAGCCTCGGGGGATCTCGGTGAATCCTCCTTTGCTTGGTGAGAAAACTTGACCGGCCGAATCAATCTCATCTAGTTTGCTGCATTTTGTAACGTTAATAGCAGCAGCAGACAGAAAACTGTAGCTTGACAAGCTGTGGTACAGTGGGGCTGCCTGGATTTCATGTTACCTTGGAAACAAGTGCTGGTTCTCCAGCAAGTGAATCAGAAAAGGTAAGACTACGTCCAATCCTCTCAACATGTTTGCTATATCCCCTTCATCAATCACCGGCATCGGGCTAACACTTACAGTAAATCAGCCAAAACGAGTAATATACTGCCTGAGGAAAGCTTTGAGGCAGATGCCTAAAAACGAGGAGGGCTTGCCCACTTTGTCTGGGACGTGGTCTTTCTGTGGGATAAATCTTGGCACGTCGAAGTACTATTGAAATGCCACTGGGACAAAGTGGCAGACTTTGAAACAATGGCCACAGACAAAACGTCTAATTACACTACAAACCACTAGGTCAATATAGAAGAACGTGGCAGACTTAAGTGAAAATGAAGGTGCAATCTCACAAAAACATTTTCATTTCCCACTTACATATGCATCAATTGGGTCAAACTTTAGGTTAAAATTCAATAACGAAATTTAACATTTTCATTAGCACTACTGGCATGGGCATTCTCTGACAATTTTAAAATGGTTCTTCATGGTTGACAACATTAAAAGTTACTTCAAGTTTGAAAATGTTATTGAAATATAAATATTGAAAACAAAATTTTGCACATTTAAACTGAAATGAAAATGAAATAATCCTTTTCCACATTTCATTTTCAGCTACAGTACATGCACTTTCAATGCAGAGTGCATTTGTATATGCAATTTCTAGCAACCCGTCAGTCATTCTCGAAAGGCGGGACTACGTTGGCTAGCTACCGGAAATTATCTTCATTGGGTGCACTTTTCAACACAACACACAACCTCATCTACGTCAGTGATGAACAGTGAAACTTCTGGTCGATGAATAGAACCAACGTACGTAGTCCCGCCTGATAAGATTGACTGAGAGGTTTGCTTGAACTTGAAAATGCACTCATTTGGCCAATTTATTTATTCAGGAAACAGCATTGAAATGTAATGTCAATCGGGCGCAATGCTTTTCCATTTTCACATTTGAATATTTTGAACCGTAAAGCAGGGTTTTTGAAAATGAAATGTAGATTGGCATTTGCAATTTCGTTTTTTTAAATTGTCAGAGAATGTGCACAGAGGTTCGTGGAAATTAAGATGGAAATGGATAACTCACTTAATGACTTGAATGATCCATTTTAACTTGCATTTTCAAATTAGAATTAATTTTTGAATATTGTCAACCATAAAGGGAGTTGGCTTTTACATTTTCAATTTAATGTCGTCAGAGAATGGCCATGGGAAATGAAAATACTATTGCTTTTTCAATTAAATTTAGTCTACGCTTCCATAAATCAATAGCAGCTCCACTGGCAGTGTGTGTTGATGTCTTTATTTTTGTTCAGCTTTATGTTCTATATTGAAATCAGCTTTTTTTTTTTTTTTTACAGTAGTATAATTTAGAAAGCACTTTTATAAACAATTAAAGTCAATGGAGAATAATGATTTGTTAAATGTTACCACTGATGTGTTGCACTAACACAGAATTGCCTTTGAAACAGGGTTATAAAATGGTTTACCTCTTGGGTAATAAAACTGAATTCTGTGTGTGAGTATGTGTCTGTCTATGCGTGTGTGTGTGTGTGTGTCTGTGTGTGTGTGTGTGTGTGTGTGTGTGTGGGGCAAGAGTTTCACAGGTGTTTTCAGATGAGTTTGAATACATTTCCATTTTTAAGCGGGATCGGTATGCATGAATATTTTTAAATTTGGAAACGGCCCCTTTCTAGATAAAGCAGTACATGATAAAATGGGTCATGTTTTGTGCCGGTGTGAGGCCCATACATACACACACAGGGATGAAAACAAACATTGTTAATGCTTCTTGTAGTGTCATGTTTGGGAGAAAATGTGTCATAAATGCAAAAGAGGAGGACGGAGACTGAAAGAAACTTTGGCTATGATGTACAGAGGCTTAGACAGGCTTGGCCCTCAGCCGGTCGCTTTGATGTTCAGCTACTTCCTATTAGAACATTAAAAATATCATTTGCTTCATCCTGACCTTCATTGTTCCTTTCTTAATAGATCATCTTTTTGTTGTTGTGCTCGGGTCGTAATCGGTGATCTCTCAATATCAAGTCAAATAAAAAACAATGCAGAGTACATTTGCCCCGTCAGTTGTCTATTTTTAGGTTCATTTCTAAATGATGCCAGAAGGAAGGGTGTGTTTGTGTGTGTGAGAGAGAGAGAGAAACAGAAAGTGAGAGACAAACTGTATCCACAGTGACATTAATCCAAGTAACTCTTCACACTCTGAAGCGTTTAAAGTGAGCAGCGTTGGCGGTTCTCAACCCCATTAGCCATTCTGAAAGATGCAACAGTGCAATTAGGCAGTTGGCACAAAGGGAAGGCGAGGAGGGAACCGGGGAGTAGCCGGGGGGGCTTTACTACGATATAACACACAGAAAGAGTCACCCAGGAAGGCCAGACTTTAAAAAAGGGTCACTGTAAAAAAAAGTCATTCATTTTTTACATTTAACACCATAATGGTGTGAAGGAAAAAATACAGCATCAAAAAATGGATTTTCTTTTTGCCTTTTTCATTCCACAGAAAAATAAAGTACTCTGATAATCTATCTAAAATAACCATAAGTTCGACAATATGGTTGTTCAAAAATACCAAAGCAAAAGAAACAGACCCGTGGGAAATTTTGACCATCATTTGATTCCAACAACTCAGCAGATGGACGCTGAACAAAACAAAAAACATTCTAGTATAATTACACAAATATAACTTCTCCTTGCCAGGCAATCAAAATACAGCACCTGAGATCTCACAAGACCAGAGACTACAGTTTATCTTAGCTACAAATAAAGAATTTTGGCAGGTGATTCCCTCCGTGTGGACTAAGTCTAAAATACATCCACGAGGCGGAGCACCATAATGATCAACTTGTTGAGGTCTGAAAGAAAAAGCTGAAGGACTGGGTCAACGTCAACCTTGTCAATCATTCAGTTCGTCAAAAGGAGCCGGGGTCCCTGCATGGCTTTAGTCAGGTGTCTTTGTGTGGGTAAGGGTGAGAGGTTGAGCTTTTAATTAGGTGAGCAAGTAGGAGAGACTGCCAAGGAGAACAGGAAAGGTTAGGGGAGGCCAGGTACTGTTGGTAGATGAAGGGAGGTCAGGAAAACTAGACAGGAGAACTGTGTGCAGCCCTGCACACTCATTATTTTCTGACGGGGGTTAGTAGGAGATAACTCTGTGCCAAGCTACAGTCTGCAGAATGAAAAATTACCACACTTAGCAGCTGCAAGATGGTCGATTTCCTCTCTTTTTGGACAATGCTAACAACAGCTATTACATGTAGATAGTGCGAAAGGATTCAGTGTGTACAGTGTAAAGAGGCATAAATCTTCAAGGATAATGATGTCTTTTTTTTTCTTTTTTAAAAGGCACACATTAAACATGATTTTTCATTATTTTAGGTTTGAGTTCAAGGACACACAGATTGTTTAAGGTGCTAGTAGTCTGCCTGATTAAGGTTTGAGGGTCTGGGAGAGGAGGTGCTTATCCTCAGGTGTATACCACAAGGGATTCAGGGTAGCTGCAGGTTTAACAAATCCAAACTCTTCTCAACATTTATCTTTCAATGATAGCAGGAGGAACTCAAGAGCAATTTCCAACCAAAAAGCTGGAAAAAGCGCCCTCCTTATCATTAAGTAGTACACTAGCTAGTAAGATTTCTCAATGTTGAATACTTTTGCTTCTTGCAAATCATCAGTAAAATGTCTATAAGTCTGGGGCTAATTCTGGTCTTCAAATATGTCAAAGAACTGCTTGATTTAATATGATTTTCCTGTTGTTGCATAAACAAGCCATGCTAGTGGCTCTGAGGCTTTACTAAGGCCCAGTGGTGCTACATGCTAATGCCGGGGTGCTAATATGACAATGGTATATAGCTGATGGGAATGTCATTAGTTTTTCAGATAATTGTACATAAACTTGGGTATTGGACAAATTAAGATGTTGACAAGATGCTAAAAAAAATATATCACCAAATTACTATAATTCATCCAGTGTTAAACATGAATGTGTGCACTAATTTCATGGCAATCCATGCAATTATTGTTGAAACAGTCCAAAACCACAAATATGAACCTTCTGGTGACTTAAAAAATAAATAGCCAAGCGATCACCAAAGTCACACGACATTAAGGGACCATGAATGTCAACAGAATTTTGTTCCAATCCGTTCAAGAAATATTATTCCACTAGATAAGTGCAAACTTTGACATTCTGAAGGAAAAGTCTGTGGACCAGCAAAGCAATTAGAACTGAATGTCTGTACAAAATGTTATGGCAATCGTATGACAGATGTTGAGATATTTCCCTGGATAAGTGCAATCCTTGACCTGTTGTGTGCACTAAAAGAAAAAGTCAGGGGACCAGCAAAGCAAGTAGAACCCATCCTTTGGGGATCACGAGTGTCTGTACAAACTCTTATGACAAACCGACCAATAGTTGTCAATTCTAAAGCAACGCCGCTGGCTAAAAACACATAGTTTTTGAAAGACTTCCAATAATAATTTTTAAGGTGCAAAATGGTTGCTATGATTTCTGATTTAAAAAAACTCACTTTACGGCCTGCACTGTATTTTGCACATCTTGAGGCTCCCTGAGGAGTTCCTACATGTTTCCAAACCCAACAATGAGCAGTGCATGGTTTTGTATTTAAGTCATGGAAGCTACAAAAAAAAACAAATTTTCAAGCCAAATGAAAAGCAAATTTACAAAACTACTATTCCAATATTCTGCATGTTGATATATTGCCTCTTCACTATCCCTGCTCAATCTGGACTCCAATTATCTAGCTTACTCCTCTGTGTTGTGAAAATGAGACTTTGTTTTTATCAGTTAGGGAGGACGGGGGGGTAGGCAGGGGACGGGAGACGGGGGGGCGGGGGACGGGGGGTCTGTGGCTGTGTCAGAGACTTGTGTTGGAGAAAAGAACTGTCGATACTACTGTCAATTAAAATCAACAGTCAGATTGTGCGACTTACCTCTCAGTGTAATTAAATTAATTTGTCAGACTTTTTTTAGGACTTGAGGGTACGCTGGGGTTGGGGAGATTTACTGCAGGTAGATGTAAAGAAAATGTAAAAAGGGGATAGGGGGCTAGGGGGATCTTTCGGGGGAGATAGCAGGTAAACAGTATGTGCCTCATAATTATGTACAAAGAATAAATCATCTGAAAGCTGGGAACCTGAAGATAAATTGAGCTGTTTTTCCAGTGATAAATCTGTAATAAACATTGGGTTTCGGTTAGCTGCCTATTGAAACGTTGAAAGTTAAAAGTGTACAAGGGCTTAGAACATGCCCATGCTCACTTATGTCTCATAAGTTGTTGCAGCAATTTTTGGGTTATTCAGATTTGTTACACAGATTTGGTGCAACATTTAACCAATTTTGACCTCTTGAGAATTGAATATAGATATATATTTATCAAAATCCCTCATAAATACCACATTAAGACCTTGAGGAACACCATAGAAAAATCCATGCTGTAATTTGTTATCAAAAACCTTTGACATGTGGAGATTTCTGCGGCGATTGGGTGGCGAGCACTTCTGTCCCTTATTGTCAATACACCTAGAGAAGCAATACTTCCCCTGAATGCCCTACGTCTCTAGTTTGTGTTTGTAAAGTTTCATGGGGTCACAACAGGTCATTTATTACAGAGACCTCAAGTTTCAGACTAACATCATCACACAGGGGCTCATTGGATCCGCAAGAGTCTCAACGTTCCAGTCAAACCCAATTTATGCAATACCAAGACTGTTTAGGTGAAAATGCATTTACACTGCACGTGAAAAAACTGCATGGATTTCGCTGCATACTGCATGGGATTAGCATAAAGTGGGCGTGACTGTAAAGGGGAGACTTGTGGGTTCCCACAGAACCCATTTTCATTCAGATGCCTTGTGGTGAAAGTTCAAGGGAGCCCTTTGAAAGTGTTCTTCCCTCACCGAAATTTTGCCTGACTTTGGTTATTGATCCTCCTTCCTGACATGCATGACTTGGTTGGTACCAATGGATATCTTGGGTTAGCTAGTTTCATAGGATACCAATATCTTCAGTAGCTTTAACACTGAGCCTGCTCAAGCCTCCGAAAGACAAATGATGTCGGCCGAGGACGGAGTTTCAGAGGTTAAGAGATGCTGGTGTGAGTGTTGGTCCTAAGTGACACATGCAGCACTGCGGCCTGCACGCTCAATTAGAGCGACCTGGCACTCCTGCACTGTGAATCAACTTCGCTAACGGGGGACAGCAATTTGCCAAGTCTTAATGGTGAATGAAAGTACATCAGAGAGGTCACACAAACTTACTTGGACGTAGTTCGACCAGAGTGTTGCCAGGGAAACAACACATTGCCGACAGCTGCCCGGTAGCTGTAGACACCCAGAAGCCCGAGGGCGAGGGCAACCTTAGAGACCCATGAGCATCGTCTTTGAACCAGGAGGTAGATAAGAACCAGGCAGAAAGCAGCCAGCAGGGAGAGCACCGTCCTGTGTTCGGAGCTAGACAGCACAGCAGAGAGACAAGCGGTCATGGGGTTAAGAAAACCCTGTGCTCTTAATATGAAGGAGTTTTATGACTGAATTCAGTTTAAGAACACATTTACAGAACATATGGTATGTATTTCAACATTTTCCTTATTTCGCTATGAAATATAATGAGCAAAAAGGAATTTCACTAATCAAAAAAAGAATGATCAAACCTTGAAGTAGACTATTTACTGAGCAACAGAGAATATTTGGATGAGATGAAACACCCTCGGTCCTATCCTCCAGCAGTAGTTTAAACTTTAAAGAGGCACGGATCTTCAATTGTTCACTGGATTTAAGGCTATATAGTTTGAAATTATACCGCCACTGAGCACAGACGAGTAATAAGACCACAAAGGACATATCAAAATTGAATAGAAGCTGTGTTTTTTAGCCGTTTGCTGGAAAAGACAGCAGTGAAAGTTGGGTACTTTTGAGACAAGCTGAGGCGTAATACTACCTAGATCTCATTATCCAAGCAACAGGCAGTGCCGGTAGGAAGAAAGGGCAACACTGGACAGGGAAAAGGTCAGAATCCACATCTCTATTCCACAATGTGATGCATGTTAAAGAACAACCCATAATCCCCTGCCCCGTGCTGTTGACAGAATATTAATGGCTCAGTTTTACTGAGAAATCGCCGTTTTTCTACAGACTGACAATCACAGAACCCATTTTCCCCGTCTTGAATCTTTAAGACAAAAAAAAAAAGAACTAAGTGGAGGATCCTGTCAGCCTCTCAGCCAGAAAAAAACACCCTACAAAATGTTTCTGTGTCAGGAGAAAAGACTTGTATAATGTTAACCCATAGCTTTCCTTAAATGTCTGTGATGACCAAATCATTCAGGAACTTATTTTGTTATCAAGTGATGGCTGTGAGGCTGTTGTGTCTTTGGACAATTTGGTATCACTGCATTTTCTTTTTTTACAATGAATGTCTCCCCGTGCGACGGCTGCACGTCGAAACTGAAACAGCGAAAGAAGCCTTTTCACTTTAATTCTGCGAGACTTGCACGAAAACCTAAAAGAGACTCAGCTTCAACTCGAGCTGCGTTGAAAATGAGTTCTCCTCATGTCATATTCACTCATATCATTAAGCATAAAAAAAGTGTTAATAATCCTCAGCTCTGCTAGCAGCCCTATGTTCATTAAAGTCTTTAATACGAGTGTTGGACAGAACAAACAAACTGGTGAAGATTCCAATGTTCTTCGAGCCTCAGCCGCAGAGGAGTTTGTCTTGAGCAACAAGACAAAAAGAGGCGGGGTCTGTTCACTGGAAGGGATCCATGCAAGCATTTAACAGACCTTGCATCAAATAAACTTCAATACATATAACCACTTTGTATAGCCAGCTCTTTTGTGTTGTTAAACAGGGAACTCCGAAGACTTCAGGGAAGCTAAAGAGAAAGACGGACCACTCCGTCTCTTTGCTATTCATAGAGTGGTGCGTCTTCTCCCGGAGGAACCTCTTAGGAATCATAATGCTGCCAAGAGTAATTATGCATCAGCCGGGTAGCTGCTGCATGTTAACACTCTGCTATGAAAAAAATGACAAGTGTCATGACAAGTGAGATGATGAGTCACCTGCAGAAATACTGGCGTGAAATAAAAGAAAAGAAAAAACAGCCTTTAAAAAAAAAAAAGAAAAAAAAAAAGAACATTGCCATCATTAAATGTAGGAAATTATTATTTTTTTGTTGTTGTCTTTTTTTCCCCCCTGTATTTATTCATTCCAGATGAGTGGTGAACCCAACCTGTTGAGCCAATGTCCCACGTCGGGAAGATGCGCCCACTGCACCCCAGTCTGGTTGAGGGAGCGCAGCAGCCGGCAGCAGACCAGAGTGAAGGGCGGCGTGGCCAACGCGAGCCACTTCTCCGAGTAAACATCTGCCTTGGGGTGATGGCAGTCTTTAGAAGGGAGGATGGGCTCTTCCTCATCTCCGGGGCCCCTCTGCTCCCTAAAGTACTTGCGGCACACGTCTTGGAAGACGGCGAGGCAGAGGGTGCTGAGCAGGAAGTACCAGGTTTGGTGCTCTTCCTCTACGAAGCTGCTCGCCGCCAAGCTGAGGGTGTGTCCGACTGTGCCGGCCAGCAGCAACACGTCCAGCTCCGACAGGGACCACTCACTGCTGCTGCTCCTCAACGGAGACTACGGAAAAAAAAAAAGAGCTTTAAAAAAAAAAAAAAAATAAAGTCCAAAATGTGTTTTGTGTGGTTATAGTGGAGTGCAAACAACATTTATATATTACTTCTGACAAAGAAATCATCTTTTTTCTCTTGTTTGTTCATCTGTTTCTCAGCTGGGTGTCTCATAAGTAAAAAAGAAAAGAAATATATATATATATATATATATATATATATATATATATATATATATATATAAATAATCACGTTTGTATCCAAAAGTACAAAAGTAATAGATGGTGACCGAATCCTAAATCTTAAGAGTAAGTTTGCTGCCTCAACACATCTATTCAACTTAAAGACCATTTTAACTTGATACCATTTACAACTTGTGCAAGACATGCAACCACCACCCAAGCCTGACTATGGTAGCCTGCCACCAGGGTGTGAATGGGTGAATGATGACATGTAGTGCTAAGCGCTTTGAGTGGTCGGAAGACTAGAAAGGCTATTTACCATGACTTCTCACTCGACCTTCTATCCCCTCGTCCACCTCTGTGCTGTGGAGCCACCGGCAGTTATAATTGTTCAACTCAGTGGCATAATCATTTGGACCAAACTACTGCTTGGGTGATTCATACCAATATGCTTCAATATTGAAAAACCTCATCTAGTGACACTCATTAAATGACCCATGTGCTTCATAATAAAACAGTTCAATTTGCAACCACTTAGACCTGCTGCTCTATTATCTCAACCCCAGTCATTTGAGACTATTCTATTATCTACTATCTATTGATGCATACTGCATACTTCTCACATCCAAATTTGACCAAAGAAAACAATATCCAGACTTCTGTTTTCATTTCCCTTTTTGCTAACCCATGAGATTCAGTCAGTCAGTCATCACATTCTACGGTATGTACAGTAGGGGCCAGTCCTTCCCAGAGGCTGGGTTGGGGCCCTCAGGTGGGTTAGGGGAGATCTTATTGGAGTTGCCAAATACAATAGCACGATTTCTCCCATAGTCGTACATTTAATGTGTATAACTGCAGTACACCTTTAAGCTTAATGAGGGAGCCAGAATGTTCTTATTGTTCTAATCATTTCAGCCTGCTTTAATAATGAATCTAATATGAAAGGCTAGCGTACACTCCATTTCTTTTACTAATGAGAAGAAATGAAAAGAAAGAGATAGCCTGTTAACTCCACTTAAATACATTTATTTGGTCTCACTTATAAAGTATTTAACACGTGTACATGTTAAAGAGTTGTGATTCATCCAACGTATATATGCCTTCAGCTGGTTTACCTAGTCAAGATAACATGAGATCATGGGGAAATGGCAGTAAGAAGGGTCAGGAAGGCAAATTTGATGCACAAACTCACTTTTCTCTCAATTCATAGATTAGGCCTGTGGTGAATTGGGTCATGATGATTATTTTTTCTTCCCATTTTAAAAAAGGAGCTTCCAGAATAAGCGTTTGAGCAACAGTTATAGAGGACTTTTAGTGCAGCGGACAGAGACCGTGAGCTGTCATTCATAAATTGTGGTCGGTCATCACATTTCTATAATTGGAGTTCCTCCAATCGCATACTTAAATGCAAATAATTTGGTCCAGTGGTGACGGCACACCGCCGTGTAAAGCAAGTTCAAATCCAGTCGAGCCGGCCTCTTAGTGCAGCAGCAATGCTTCAGCCCAACCAAACAACTGTCAAACGCAGACATGCGTCTTAGCCTGGGCTCACCTGAGGCTGAGCTTCCACTATCTGCAGGCTACAGCAGCAGTTCACCGCGGGGACCGGAGCTTTCACACATATGCCTGTTTGCTTTACACTACATGCTGTGACATTAAATATTTAGTTCTGGTAGTTGTGTTCCAAGGCTTCTAGGTTGCATACATTTTCATACATTATAAGTATCGAGGTTGTTCTTTCCGAAACTCTTTTCACCACAATTTTTGTTTTTCTGTCTGCCACATTGAATAACCTTTATGTTACTTAATTTATCAGGAAATATAGTTCTTTATTCTGCATGTATTTCAGGGTTGAGTCTCTGGTTAAGCAAGGTCTGCCCATTCATTTTTAAAAATCAGAGTTACCGTTGCATTAAAGAGAATATGATTAATGTCCTGTGTGCCAACAACTCCTTTGTTTTTTTTTAAATAAAACACGTCACAGCCCAAAGGGAGCTGTAATATGTTTTTCCAGCTCCACTGCTCCCTGTTGGAGTCTCTATCTCTCTTCCATTGGTCGGTAAGTTGTGAAAGCTCAAAAACAACATTTCCTCATGTTTTCCTTCACTGATTAAATCTGGTTGGCATTGTTTTAAAGTAGATGGAAGATAAGCATAATAGAAGAATTACAGACAAAATTAGGAAGCATCATCATTTATATATAACTATTATTACCATATTAATATTCTATTGACACAATTTCACTAGTTTTCAGCTAGCATGCCAGAGCACGATATCACAAATAGTCGATTCAATTTCTACATGATGTATTCTATGTATGATATTAGATCTCACAGCTGCATTTGAGAACGTTGATCCCACCTATTGTTGGACAGCTCTGAAAACTGGGTTGGGCTTTCAAGAACTGGTTGACAGGAATGATTCAATCTCCACTGGCAAATGTACATCCAAGCAGGCCAGCATGGAGCATGGAGTACCGCAAGGATCAATACATGGTCCCCTCTGTTCCATCTATTAACGCAGCTGATTTTTCGGTAAAAAAATGTGAGTCAAGTATTGTTTCGGATTTTGATCTTAAATTAGAACTGACATCTCAAAAAGTTAATGCATGCATCCATTTCAAGCTGGTTAGACTATTTTAGAAGACTTCTCTCAAATCTACCCTAAAAAGCTCTGAGGCAGCTATAACTTTCTCCGTACGAACCTTCAAGAGCACTTCAGTTTTGTGCCTCATGCTCAGCTTTTGGGACTGTTTCAATCAGCTGCTCCAGGAAGTGACTGGTTACTGGTCCCAACCAAGAATAGCCCAGCACATAACCACTCGGATACACTTTGGTTTTCTTATGGATTAAACAAACTAGACATAATGTACAAAATGGTGACCGTTATAGGTCCTGGTAGGTGGATTAGCTGTTTCCCACTTGTTTCTAGTCTCTGTGCTAAGCTAAGCTAACCTTCCTCTGGCTGTAGCCTTACTCTTAATGAACAGATATGATTGGTATCGACCTTCTCATCTTGCCCTCTGCCAGAAAGTGAATAAATGTGGAACTAACCCTTTAATTATCAAAAGAATAAAGAAGACAGTTGTACAATGAAGGAGAGCTGGGATATGCTCTCCTGTTGATTTAAAGAGCACAATAGGGAGAACTATTTCCTGAGCAGCCTCGGGGCCCACATATACAGGAGAACATCCATCAATCAAACCCTGAACTGAAGCCTAATGTATAAATAAAGGATATTTCATCCTCCGCCCTTTCACTAGCCTCTCTACATCATGTCAAAGTACAGTGAAAGGACAGGATGATGACCTTTCTGTCTAAAATGTAACATTTTGCCTTAAAATTACTGGAGGACCCCGAGCATGCCAGTCAATATCATATTTCTATGATTTCAGATGAAAACATAAAACAGGTCCTTCGCACAAACGAAACGAGAATCAATATATACGTGAAGGGTTAATATCGGCCCACTTGTCGCCTTTTTTTTTTTTTTACAGACTCTACTTTTTTTAAATCAGGTACACTCACCTTTTGGTTATTAAAATTCATTCAACTGGAATTCTAATCACATTTTTGTCGGGGCCGATGGGTTAGTGAGTGTGCTTAATCTTCCAGTTGCAGAGAAACTAATCAGGATGCCTCTAATAAAAGGTTTGGATGCCGCCCATAATGCCGTCATTTGTCACGTCAAAGCAGGCGCACCGCTTTGCACTCTGATCCACACTGATTCAAGTGATTGTACACTGTAATATAATGAGACCGTATCTGGCTTTAGATCAGTTCTTACCCTTTCCGTCCTCATTTTGGAACTTTGTTACGCAATATTACCTTTCCTGAACGGTAACTCAAGCGTGTTTTTAAAGTTTTTAAGTACATTTAAAAGGTTGCTGAAAAGTGTTCCAAAAAGAAGCAAAACTGGCGAAAGCGGATTTAAAACCATCCGACAATGTTTCAGAGGACTTCCAGCAGAATTCATCACCAACACTAATATAGTGTTATACTAAAACAGCTTTTTTTAGGTCTAATCTCAATATCAAAATGAGTTTGTCAGTCATGACTTAGAGGACACAGAGTCTACTAATTATATTTCCTCACACAGGTTATTGCAGAGATAAAGATCTGGGCCATAAAGATGGGCCATGACTGTAAAGGTTTAATCACCGTTTTTTTGGAACAAGATATATTAGCAATACATGGAACTGATCCATATACCGCTTTCAAAAGTCATCACTAATATTTTAAAATTGATTCCAACATCAACTGCAAGTCAACGTCAGCAAGCTGTTGTAGTTAAAAACGTATCTGAAGCAGTATTTTAGGACTAAATGAACACAAGTAACAGCTTTTATAGTTTATTATCAATTAATATGAATTGTTATGAGCTTTTATAGCTTTTTATAACGGTCTGCCGGTCAGGATGCAGCACTGTAGGTGTTTCTTTTTCAGATGCATTGAAGATATAAAATGATGCGTTAATTGCATTTCTTCACATAAATCATAAACACAGACATTACTACTGAAACACCACTAATTAATTGACGATAATCAATTATTATCAAGTCACAAAAATCCTCTGGTTCCAGCTTAAATGTGAGGTTTGTTATTCGATCTATTTTTTGGGGGGTTTCAATTTGTGGATTTTTTTTTCTGCTTTCTCTGACACTTTTCAGTTGCAGCCAAACAGTAAAATAATCTGTTCCCTTTCATGTTGTGGTCACTGCCTCATTCACAGAGACATAAGGGTGTAGTGGAATTCTTTCAAAAAACGTGGAGTTAATAGCACATGTTTGACGCTTTCATTGGTAAAGTTAGTTTCTGTCCGACTGTCTCGCCTCTCTATAAAAAGTCTGCTGCTCAATGAGGAAGCACTCTTCTCTTTAGTAGTCCAGTCATTACCTGCCAGCTGAGCTATGTGCACTTTTTCTTTGTTTTTTAACTCAAAGAAAGATTATTCCACAGTCTCTCAAGGAAACCGGAAACACAGAGGAATCCACAGTACATCTCCTCCTCATGCGCCAGTGTCAAGATTTGGGAGTTTATTTCTTCACCCAAACCAAATGGCTCGAGTGGAGTCCTTCAGACTTTTTTGCCCTCTCAGCACTTTTGTTAAGTTCCAAGAAGGGAAATGAGATGTAACCTTTGCAGATAAATTATAATGAGCAAAGAGGTGCAGCAGTAAAGAGGACTCATCTTTTAGGCCAATTCAAACAAACACTAAAGACTGAGAGCTTCCACCTTCTGAATAACTAGCTCCGGTGTATCTGATCGATTGCCCATTTAGAGGAGCGGTCTCAACATCGCTGGCAATTACTTTTATTTGTTGAAGTACATTTCAACATAGCCGTTACAAGGGGAAGACAAAATCACATAAACAATATATGAAACAAGTTTGGACTACCAAAAACCATCAGAACCACTACCGCACTACTGGAGCGTTAGAGATGACGTGGCCTCTTGTCTCTCGGTTAATCTTCTAATTAGTTTGACAACTTCCATGTAAACTCAAAAGTCTCTTTTGCAGCTGACATGTTGAAAACTGGCACTCATCCTATACAGTGTATATGTATATGTGTGTGTGTGTGTGTGTGTGTATATGTGTATATATATATATATATATATATATATATATATATATATACACACACACACACACACACACACACACACATACATATACATATATATATATACACATATATCTTTTTTTTTTTTTTCTGTACTACTGAAGTATCTTTTATCTCCAGAGTTCAGAAAGTCCAACTGTATTCTAAAGACTTTGAAAAACAGCTGACACCTTGATGGTTTTCGATGAAGTGGCCATAATTGCATCATTACAAAAGAAACAGCTGTGAACTTCAACATGACTGTTTTTATTATCAAGGTCCAACAAAAGCCTCAAAGAGTTGCATCAGCAAGTCATCCTCATACAATTCACGTATGGGAGGAGCCCGGCCGGAGGTCGAAGAAGAGACGAAGAAGAAGAACTACACTCCACTTCACCACTTTATTAGGCACACCAAGCAAAAACTAATGCAGTCTAATGCAACAGTCCTGCAACGCATCCTCCCCTCATGAAGGCTCTGACGTCTTGTTGAGTCAACCTAATGATCATTTTGGAGGATGAAGTGCTGTTGAACTGTGGAGGGCTGTTTCTGGTATTCAACCGGAACCCTCTTTGATATAAATGCCAAGGGGTGGACAAAATAGTAGGAACACCTGCAGGGCTGTTGTATTAGACCGCATTCGTTTGAGCTAGCCGTACCTGAACGTATAGTGAGCATACTCTTAGGTTCTACAGATGCCAGAGGGAGACTAAAAAACTAGTTTGCTTTGTGAATTTCTTTCATTAGAATGAAGTGGACGCGATCTTGAGACATGGCATCCAGTTCTCTTCAAATATCTACGGTCTACTGCTGCACTGACTGACTTAATGCTTCATGTCTATTACAGTTTTTTCTTACTTAATAATGCAGAAAATAGTCAAGGTTTTAACGACTTTTTATCCCTTCCCATCATGCTTCACTGGTGGAACGTCGATTTGACAACAAAAAGGCAAAACAAAACGTTCTATTATGCGGAGCGGAGGGCATCAACTAGCTGGAGACACGCGGTGATCACAACAGACTCAACTCTGGTGGACTGGAACCTTCTTGATATGGAGTGCAATGATTGTGGGGTTACAAAGTTGCGTCAAAAAAACAAAAACAATACAAAACATGTGCTGTTTGAAATGACGGATTATGTTCATCAATGCGGCAGCGTGTTTCAGAAATGTGAGCTGGATTTGGAAAACAATGTGAGCCTGTGACTTGTGGGACACGGAGTAAACCTGCAGCAGAGCAGACGGCGGCAGCATCTGTGATAAATTCATGTTCCCTTTGTTGTGCTGTTGGCATTAACAGTTCAACTCAGGAGTTTTGGAAATGCTGAGTCGGAGTTCCTTCTCTCTAACTCTCACAGTCACTGCACTGAATGACAAAAAGATTCTCGTACTTTTTTTTATGTGTCATCATAGAACAATATATATTTCGGTCAATACAGTCAAAGTGACATTACTGTGTGAAAACTGTCAACATTAAAGCTACTCTCTACTTATTACCTTACCATTTCCCTGTGCAATACTGTCGGGTAATGAAGTAATTGCAATCATCCATGAAAAATACACGATAAGCTGCGCATACAGTCAGGCACCATTTGATTAATATGAAGGGTGCCCAAAGTCTCAAATCCACAAAGAGGGACTCGCTGAAACACTTCTTTACAGACGTCATTTTGGTGCAGTGATTTTTCAATTCAAAAGAAAATCGACAAACTTTTTCTCTGCCCTTTTGTTTCACAGTACCAAAAGGGCCAAAAGTAGTGAGTGATTTAAGTCTTCATTCGTAAATACTTTGCTAACGTAGCTAAATGACAAAGTGGGGGAACAATAGACAAGCGCGTGCCGGCCCCCTGTGCCTCAGTGGATTTAGTAGATTTTCTCTCAAATAAATTTAGGCATCCTAAAAAAAGGTATTAATTCTCTACCCGCAGGATGTGTGGAATGAAATCATAAGAGCAAAAGGTGCGACATGTAGGATCTGGTGCAAGAGGTTACAGCGTTGACGTTATGTCAAAGACTTCTATGTATTGTGTCGCAGAGGTATCTTCAGAAATGAGCATGCTAACCAGCTAGCCCCCGGCCCGTCCTGTCCTGTAATACCACGTGTACCTGGAGAGGCGATAGTGAGTCACTGAGGCGTCCAGTCAGTCCTCGGTCCAACACGAGAGGACGAAGACGTGGAGCTGCCCCGAGGGCTCGTCAATCTCTTTGAAGGTACAGCGTACGTTTTGATGGCTTGTTTCTTTGGCGATTAAATCCAAAGTGGCAGAAACGAGAAAAACGGCCCAAAGATGGCCAATGTATACTAAAGGGCAGATGCCACTCATGAATATCATAACTGATGACTGTAAATGTGTATCGTGTGGACCCAGTAGTAGAGGTGAAATGCTGGAGCATTGAGTATTACACACTACACCTCTAAACAGCAGCAAGCTAGTGAATGCAGCCGTCTCTGGATGGGAAACTAACTTCAGATGACTCACGTGTCCCTTTAATATTCTTTGTTACAAAACAATCACAGAGCAGCTGAACGGGTTCACGAGTTAACTTCCGCATCAAGGTTTCACACGCAGACAAAGCACAAGCGTGCGCACACTTATGAGGGCAAACATCTGTTGGTGCTATATTTAGGCACACAGACTCACCTTCCCGTGAATCGTCAGTGCCAGGGGGAGTCGGCGCATCACCATGGAGACCAGAATACAAAACATGGCCGAGGAGAAGGCGACGGCGGCGAACACGAGGCCCCAGGAGAGGCTGCAGAAGTAACAGGAGCTCTCAGCGGAGGTGCACACCAAGACGTGCACCGAGGCGAGCAGCAGGCACAGGAGGTAGAAAGGCAGGGAGAGCAGGGCCGAGAGGACGGGAAGGTCCACGGCCGCCTCGCCACTGAGGGCTTCTGGCATAGCCAGCAGCAGGACCAGCAGGAGCTGAAGGGCCGGGAGAGAGCGGGAGAAGAAGAAGAAGAACTTGTTTTGGTTCAACTACATACAAAATACAAAACACAGAAACACACAGTACATGTGAACAGTATTTTAGCAGTTAAGAGCAATGCCATCTGAAACATATAATGCATGTAGAGCAGGCCATCGGCACATGTTATGTTTAAACATTATCTCACTTATGTTTTGTAAGTATTGATATTTATGGCCATTGCATCTTATTACATTTCTTCTGGCAATTACACTGTTAAAAACTTTCCTGCACCACAAAAACAGGAAGCTTTCAAATGTGGACATGTTTCTTTGCAAGAGATCAGTTTAATTTAAGTTAGTGTCTTTACACCTGTGACTTTCATACACTAACAAAACACCGACCGACCAGCCACACCGATCTACCCGTCTCCACAGTCCTTAGGATGAATGAACCCCCCCCTGCACTCACCTGAAACACAAACACCGTGCCTGCAACCATGGAGTACATGTCGTACTTGCCCAGCTGCTTGCTGAGGGCCGAGCTCATGGCGGCCAGGGCCTCCAGGTACTGCTTCAGGACCTTTTTGCCCATGTTGTTGAGCACCTCCGAGGTGTTGCCCTCCAGGAAGAGCTTCATCCAGCTCCCATGAGCCCTTTCTGCCACGCGAAACTGCTCAAAGCCTGCCTCTGGAATGGGATGAAGAAGTGTGTGGGGGAGGAGGGGGGAGATATCAACAGCTGGCATGTTTACCAAGTGTGGCTTTGGTGTGAGCATTAATCAGGGATTACTTTGACATTGATGTGCGCCGTCAGGTACTCAAATACTTGGCATTACTTTGATATGCAGCAAAACTTCTTGTTGGAACTTCAGCAGCTATTGCGTTCATATAGATTTGTCAAAATGAGGACATTTGCAGCATCTCATTAATAACCTCTGTGGGTTTCCTGATGCGGCGTCATATTCATGTGGCACTGTTTATTTATCACCAAGTACCATCTGATGCATCAGGACAATTCCACTTATCTCCCAAACCAAACAATCTGTGCTTTTCTATTATGCAACTTCCACCTCTGTTTGCAGGCTGCCTCCAAACTGAATGCAATAGTTTCAGTATTATAAGGGAGCACTGTTGTCAATTGATGGCATTATTTACATCAACAACCTGCCAACATACTGTAACATATTAGCAACGTTACAACCACGGTTGGATGCTCGGCTACGACAGGATAGAAATGGAAACGCTGGCGGAAATGCTGATATTTTTCTATTAGTTTATTCAGAAAACAAACCAAATCGTGAAAACAGTGAAGAAAAATTAAAGGCAGTCTGGAGCGCTTTGTCTCACTTCAGAAAAAAAGCCTTTTCAGACGGCTGCCTGTCCTGCCGCACAAACATTTTTCTTACTATTTGTTTCCTCATGAATGAGAGTTCAGTAATCCTATTCATGACTTCATCAATCATTCTGATGCCCGTTGGATGTTATGAATGGGAAATCTATTAAATTTCAGCCTTTGCTTGTTCTGTTTCCTTTGTCAATAATGTTCCTAAAATTGAAAAGATAATAAAATGCCTGTGGTAAAAGAAAAAAAAACATTTAGTCCTAAAAAAAATAATAATTATAATTTGTCAGGACCCTAACGACGAGGAGCCATGACTCACTCACACGTTTACTCAAAGCAGACGAAGGGACGCCTGCTTTCATTTCACTTCAGTGCTTTAGGAACACGTTCAAGGACAAAGCAATGCGGAGGTTTGATGTGTGGTATACATCAGACACACACACACACACACACACACACACACACACATGCAGGATAACACCTATCTCAGCGGCATAGGCATAGGGGTGATAAATAGTGACTGTGGCTTTGCCAGACAGAGGGGCTGGTAGAAATATTAGAACCTTAAGCCACAGGCATGAATCACACAACATCAATGGCCCTGGCCATGTTTCATCTGTCCAAAAGAACACGGATTGGTTAATGGCCCTCCAAGATGCCTGAGGTTAGAGGCACAAGAAAAACACAATATGAAGATTGAAACAAAGCGGACAGTGATGGATTTACAACCGAGTTTTAGAAGGACAGTCATGGCTCGTACCTTTGCTATGTGAGGTTCTTAATTGGGCTTTGGGCAACAGGAAATAATTGGGAGTTATTATTGAGTCTGATATCATCGGAGAGCAAAACCAATCAAAAATATGTAGGTGTGACTATATGTCACGAAGACTATAACACACTTTATCAATGCAATTTTGGAGGCGTTATGATTTACAAAAATGGACATTGATCGCTTTAATAACAACAGGGGGACTTTAAATCATTAAAACAAATATGTTACCGAGACTCATATTTTACTTAAAGTACATTTGTTTGGGGAGAAAGAGAGTCTTGTATCAAACTCAAGACAACCAAAACAACCAAAGTGCTTGGGGAATTTGGCGCTTCTAAATTTAATCAGTTATGACTATGCTCCTTTAATCCAACGAATCCCTGTCTGGCTGTGTTATGATTCAGTAACAGAGTGGAAAGAAATCCAAAAAAACAGGGCAATATTGGAACACAACAAGGACACTGAAAAAATAAAAACCACACGTGTAGAGAACACAAGAATGGACAGGCTAAAAGAAAATACAAGATCAAACAAATTTCTAAAAGAAATAGGACCATAAAGGAGACACACCCATAAACTAATCTAATCTAATAAGAATATCCATCATGGTGGGTAAAAATATATTGGGTCAGATTTATCAGCCTGTGGAAGAGGAATCTAGGAGTCAAGAGCAAATCCAAAGAGCTACCATTTGGGAGAGGGAGCTGACTTTAATTACTTTTACTTTGGATAAAGTTATTGCAATCTTGATTTCAGTGTGATTACTGGAGCGGATTAAAACCATGAAATAAACAGTATAAAAAAAAGAAACAAGCCCAACAGACAGAGAACTTGGCAGAGAGATGTGGAGGCAGAACAAGATGCTTTTTAAACCTCGTACTGAGTTGAACTTTGAAAATGTCACTTTCGTGTTTCGCAAGTTAGCTACTTTAAGACAAAGAAAAGTGATTGCGAAAGATTGCACAATAATGACAAAATCTTAATTTATCCAATTGCGTCACCCTGGTTGAGTTTCTGGGCATTGTGAATCTTTTTTTAAACGTTTCTTGTACTTTGTCTCCCTGATGAAACAAATTTGAATGCTGAAACCAGCCACGCTTCTTTCCAGACAAGGAGGCAACTTCTTTCACACCCAGTAAGATTTGACCCCAACAGGTGTCCGACAGCCATGCTACTTAGAATATCATCCCAGGCGAATTTCCCAGCAGTGACAACTATTACATTTTACTGCATAACAGCTTCATGATTACCCAAGTGGACAGATTCAAAAAAAATCAACACATCCAAATGTAGGTCTGCTGAAATAATTTCCATTTCATCCCATCACTATGGAAACCAGGGACCGAAATAGAGTGGAAATGTGCTGCCAGTGCGGTAAGGTTTTTAATGCGAAAAGAAGTAGTTCGTTTTAAATCAAGTTTTGAAGGAGCAATATTTGCTGTTTACCACACCTGCAGGTCTGTGACAGTTCAACACACTTTCTTAAAAAGGTAGCATGCTGTACATTTGTCTCACAATTCAACATTGGATAAGACAACATGAGGTACCGAAAAATGGGACATAATACAAATATCTGTAGGCCCAAAGACAACACAACGATGTGCTTAAAAAAAGTGCAGGTAGTTTTGTATAATATTTGATACTGAAATATAACGTGTTTATAGAGGCAAAAGAAAATTTGGAAAATGTGGCTACATCTTAATAAGACTAGGATTCTAAAGCCATGCTAGCAGCTCTATGACGCAGCACCGAGGCATCGTGGTGCTTCGAGCTAAATGCTAATGTCAGTATGCTAACATACCAACAAGACACAATGCTAACAAACCCATGCCAAGCAAGTCAAATGTTTACCAATTTAGTTTTGTGTGTGTCAGCATGCTTATTGGCACTAAACACAAAGCTCTGCTGTGTTTTTGCAGGTGTTTATTAATAAACCAAAGCAGTGGAGTCATTTAAATATTGACCTGATGATGGCGCTGGATTAAAAAGGCAGAGGATCACCAGCGTGATCGGAATTGCAGTGCCCAATTTCACTGCCACCCATCCCATGGTTGTTGAGACATTTGTTACCCTCAGTCAGAGGATCAACAAACATAATTAGGGATTCATCATCTGGGGACCATGAACTTCAAAAATCAAAAAATATCTGAGATGTTTCAGTCCAGACAGACAGAGCCATGCCACTAGCGTGGCTGAGGAGACGACCACACATTCCTGTTGGAATAACGATGTCTTCCATGTGGCCACCCATCTATTCATCTCCCAGCCCACTCATTCATTTACAGGAATCTTATCTCACTATCTGACTTATTTAGTTATCATGACACGCTAATCTTACAGATCCAGGGTGTTGATTTGAAATCAGTCCTCTCACACTTGCTCTAGACATTGGCGGTGTAATTCCTTATTTCATGTTCATAAAAGAGTTTCTGGAGCTGTTTCTGTGCCTCTTTCTCAGTTCAGAAAATTATCATTAGGCAGGGTGGCTGCAGGCCTGTCAGCAACCCTGGCACCACATATAATCTATTTGGTCGTCACGTCAAAAGCATTTCACGTCAACTATGACTGATTCAGTAAAAACGCTTTTTAGAAGATTATGAATTTTCAAATGAAATGCCACATGTCCGATTGTTTGACAAACAAGCCAGTCATCAAAGAGTCTGCCTCCCTGCCTCCTTCCCCTCCGTCTCATTTAAAACGATGAGATAAATTGCTTCTGACTGACCAAACATTTGCAATGGTAACTGCTGCCGTCGGTGTATGAAATGTTGCCGAAAACGAGGGACAGCAACGGAGAGAGGGAGACGTGGGGGAGAGGCAGCGAGATGGATAACTCTGACAAACCGTGTGACCCCGAGATGAAAGTAGGGAGCAGAGCTCCGTGAGGATATGTGCATGCATTTGCACAAAGAGCGGACGGCATTAATGTTCAAGATCAAACCACAGCCTGTTTATGAGTCTTACCGTGTGGATATATTTTTTTTCTTCGCAACTGTAAGGTCATTTATATACAGACTTATAGAAATCAGTATACAGAGGGTTTAACACCTACACCCTGACATGACAGGAACAGGTCTGTCACTCAGATGCTTGGTTTCTGGTCTTTCTTCTCCAAAGCCCGGCTCTTGTGTTACATGGTCAGTGTCTATGGCAGCTTTTAGTAACCTACTTCCTACTTCCTGTAAATGCATACTTGATTAATCTGCATCAATGAAGAAAAAAAAAAAAAAAAGAATCACAAAAACACCGTAAAATTAAACATTTGGAGGATTATCTAAATGCAAGATGAATATTTTCAATCTGTTAACCGACAGTAGAGACCAGTGGAAAATCTCCAAAATGTGTCCTCTTTCATAAGAGGACTCCGGTGTTGACAAGCTTTCGTTTGAACGCATGAGATGATTCCACCCTCGTCTTAATCAGAGTGCTTCAGGTTAAACACTGCTTTGATGCAGCCGACAACACGGAGTGAATAATGAGGAGATGGACTTCTACTTACAGCGAACCACTTCTGAGTCAACTTAAGTCTGCGCCATCTGTGCGTCTCCAGTGAAAAAGACGACAGGCACAAAACTGGGGAGTGGGATTCAAATAGAAACAACCATTCAAATGAGACAGTGATCCGCTTCCTCCGAGCTCACGTGTGTTATCTCAACAACTTATGTGGCGTGTTTGGAGTTTTACCAGCTGTAAAAAGAGGCCCGTCAGAACACGTAAACGCCCGCATTGTATTCTTTAAAGCAGCACGAACCATTTCTTTGGCCACCTAGCGCCACCGTCCTGCAGAGTGGTTATAGCTAATGTGTTAGCAAACAGCTTCCTATAAAGTACCTTGTGCACATCCAGCACACACACTGAGCAACAAACTGTAATATTATCTCTCCTTTTTGCTCTGTTTTTGGTCTCCACCAACTCCTGAGGGGAATATCTCTCTCCTTCGCAGCAAAATGCTACACAATGTTCACCGGCTGGTCGCTAACTCTGTATGTCAGAGGTTTTTATTTATTTATTTTTACATTGATAATGGCTGATGATGTTGGGAGCTGTGAGTGTGAACAAGAACAGTAAAGCTGTGGACTGTAAAAACCCAAAACACTGAGCTGAACTTCTCTGTGGGTTTGTCACTATGAGCGTCCCCACATATTCGTTTGACTCTGTTTTCTTTTCAGAAAAATATTCTTAAGTCCAGCGTTAAGTATGAGGCAGTTGAATACAAGTGGCAGGACTTAAAATATAACTGCATTATGGAAAGAGTTTTGTTGCTACACCAAATAGTCACATTGTTGTGTTCATTGGGAAAATGTAGCCACTGAATACAATCAGCAGCCTCTGAACTACACCGCATAATGATGGGACTGCCTGTCAGACAGGGTCCTGGCTTTCTGAGCTTTAACGAGTCCAGAGGTTGGACTCTGCGAGTTCGTAACCCACCTTTCTCATAGTCGGGCGTGCTGTCTTTGAGCAGGCAGCTGAGCTGGTGGCCATTGAGATGCAGGAAGCGCAGCTGGTCTCGGAGTGAGGTCTCCTCCAAGACACCCGGGATGACGCGGCCCACGCTGTTTTGAGATATGGGCAGGCCGAGTCCCAGGGCCAGCGTTGGGGTCAGGTCAACCTGCTCCACCACTCCGGGCTTCTCCATTCCCACTGACACCACGGGGGGAAAAACCACACACACACACACACACACACACACACACACACACACACACACACACACACACACACACACACACACACAAAAATGAGGATTCACTGTGCCTACAATACATGATGGTGAAATAATGACATGTGAGTTTCTTAGCCTTTTTATATTTTGGTGGTGTCTTTGTCTTGCTGTGTTGTTTTCTAACCTTCCCTTGAAGACCAGCCTGTATATAATTCAAGGAATCTGTTCAACCTGAATCTAACAACTAACTTCTTCCTCTATTCATTTCAAAAAAGTAGATCCAAGGTAAAATGCACCTTCTGCCTGCCAGTGGATTTTCCCCTTAAAACCCGGATACAGAAAATAGAAAAGCCTTCAATAACTAACCAGACAGTGAAGCAAAAATGGATTTCCTTTTGAACAAAAGTCACATTTTATCACTTCAAACTATAAGCTATCCTCAGACAAAAACTTTTTGTATGATGGACGGGAGGAAATGGCTCAATTTTCATACTGTCGGCTGTGGAAGATTCCTCCGTTCACACAATAAGAGCCTGTCTGAAAGAATTTCACAACACTCTCAGAGATTAATTTGAAAAAAAAGGAGGTCCTTCTCCTGAAGTCATAAAGCTTGCACAAACAAAATCCCACGCCTTTGTGCTATTTGGAAGCGATTATGAATATCATATTTTACTCTGTGTGTGTGTGTGTGTGTGTGAGAGAGAGAGAGAGAGGTGGAACAACTGAAGCCTTTCTCCACAGCTGACTCTCATTTCATCTATTAAAGCAAAGCCCATTAGCGACATCTTTGCCGATTAGAATCATTGCGACATTCCGTTTGAATTCTAACACAGAGAACTTGAACCCGAACAGGAAAGCACAACAATCAATCCTCATAATTACTCTTGTGTTAATGCCTGTGGGGATGACCATGCGGAGGGGCTGTCGCAACATGCAAAACAACCCAAACAAGAGCAAAACACTGACAGAGAACAGAACCATGATCATTTTTCAAAGCTCGTCACCTGACAGAACAGACAGTTCTCAGACATGTTGTCGCTCGGCTTCCTGTGGAGAGCTTTCAAGAACACAAAGAGAGTGGGAGTCATTCCCCAAATGGTCTGTGTCTGAGTGAAGTTTTCAGGTTGCAATGACAAACTGTAAATATATCCAAACGTGAACAATGCCGATCCTGTGCGTGGGACCAAAGAATGGGACAAACCCCAGCGCTATGAGCTAATTTGGTAATTGGACACAATGAAATAAGCTGGCGAATGATCTGTCGTATATTTTTAAAAAGGAGCCGATTTGTAACCAGACAAGGACTTTGCGGTGTTGAGCCCATAGCTGTTCAGGACAATGCCGTAAATCTGCCGAGTATACGAGGCTTGTTTAAATCGGCTCCTTAGCGATGAATGACTACACATGATTAAAGTTACGCTTTTAGCTGCAGGAATTACACTGATGAGCAAAGTTCATGGAGCATTCTTTATAAAGTGAAAAAAAAATTTTGGGGGGGATTTGTTCTTTTAAAAAAAAAAAAAAAAAAAGCAAGAAGGGCTCTGCTCGCCAGATCTCTGACCACATGCTTTATCTGTTACATCCAACCGAACGTCTTCAGAACGATGCCCACTCTGCTTGTGCCGTTCGGCCTCCACGGAACAGAGCGACTCACATTCTGTTCGAACAGATGTGTCATAACTCAGTGAAAGGTTACGCACACAGAATGCTGATTCATAGATGAGAGAGCTGCAGCTGACGAGGAAGCCATATGCACGCAAGTATGTAGCTCGCTAACGCCGTCTCTAAAATACCACCGGAGCCCTCCTTGAATAGTTCCCGTGACTGTACAAAGCCACACATTTGCTCCGCTTAGAGATGAATTTGTACCCAAGCTGGCACCAGGAACCAGGTTTTCTCAACAGATAGCAGAGTTAATCTGGGTCCGATCAATAATTTACAATACAAATCTAAAGGCTTATTATGGTTATCGCATGTTTTTTCCCAACATTATTTCTTTTCTCCTTTTCTGTGTGCACTAATTCTGTAAATTATACTACTTCTAATAAATGATAGTGTTTGTGTGTGTGTGTGTGTGTGTGTGTGTGTGTGTGTGTGTGTGTGTGTGTGTGTTTTATGACTACGTCTCTGATTTCTACTATGTCTAAAATGATTGATACATATAAACTGTGGATATTACATTGCTGTAATTAGTATCTGCGCCAGGAGATCATGTATTCGGTCATGTGCGTGTGGGTGTGTGTGCGTGCATATCTCTGAGTCTGTCCACGGCTAACCTCACATAATGCCAGACCCATCAGCCAAATCGTTGTGTTCTTTTATGACTGTGTGCTTAAGAACCTCTCGTGGTTCCAGTGATTCACCCTTTTCAAATTGTATTGACTGTTTTATACCGACTGCTGACTCCTCACTACTCTTAACTGGCCCCTAGGGGCCACAAGTGATCAACAGTTTGGTCTGTTGTTTCTACTACGTAGAGTTGGTCCTCCCTTGATATGCACACCTAGGTAAGACTATTGTATGTATATATGCATGTATGTATGTATGACCACTGCTTGGCAAATGACAAACTGAACCGAGCGTTGAATACAACTTTAACATTTAAACATTTCATTCAAAGTGCTTTTTTAATACTCTGAACTCGTAAAAAAATAAAGGTAAACAAAGGAGGAGTGCTAACTTGGGTTTTTGTAAAAAAGCTTGTCTTCTCGTGTTGCTAGTAGGATAGCTAGTTAGCGGCCATTACCTGTTTAGCTAACAGGTAATGGGGTTAATACAGCTTACAGAGCTAACAGCTAACGTAACTAAACACCTAACGGGGCTGACCATCAATGTATGAAAACATTTTTGCATCCGTTACTGAAGTGGTTGCTGGGACGTTATGGCCTTATCCATTCTATGTTATTGGCTCCTCTTGGTTTTGACAGCAGCACAGTGCATCATGGCTCCTTGAAGAAAGCAAGAAAAGGCAAGGCTGCATGGACACAAGGTAAACAATGACTGTAGGGCGTCTTATTTACCCAAGCTGTCTGATTAAAGTGGCCTTGCCTCTCGGGATGCTCCCGGCTCCGTCGACTAAATGTTCTGCCGATCTGCCGTGAGAGGGCTGCTTTCTCAATGACGCATTCAGATTAAACAGTGAAGCTCAGGTACTGAGCCAGTAATGAACCCTGATCCGCTGCAGCCTGCTCTAATGAAAAACAACAGACAGTTGAGCTTTCGACTAACGACTCGCCATTCTTGCTGTGCTAAAAGGAGCCGGTGATCCTGATGAGGCCACTGATTGAACCAACCAATGCATTAAATAGGACGCGTTTGCATGTCAACATATGTACACCTCAGGAGGTATTTAAATAAAGTCTGTTCCATATAGCTTTACGGTTACAAAGGACCCAAAGGGAAATAGATTCAACACCTTCGATATTCACACCTATATATACAGTATATATATATTTTATTAGGTGCTTCAGAATTTGTCCTCTATAGGAAGCTCAAAGAATGAAGACCACTACGACAACAAAAGTGGACCTAAAGGTCCGTGAAAACGTATTTACTCAACCAGCTTCTTATGGGATCCTACGTGAACTCACTTTTAAACACCTGTTAAAGTAAGAACAGTTTTAGTTACTTTTTTTTTTTGTTCCCTCTGTGCACCTCCCATTGGTTTGTCATGCACTTCCAAGGACCAGTTAGGATTAAGCAACACTGTCAATCAATATGATTTAACACTTTGTGAAGACAGCTCCAAAGAGGTGCAACAATATAAACTCAACTCAATATCCTCATTACCAATAACCTGCATCAGCCTCTCTTCATTTCTATGTCAGTGAAACACATAAACCCACCTCATCAATGACGAACGGAATTCAGTCTAGATGCATTTCACAGAAGAGAACACAGATTTTGGCATTTACTTCCCACCCCTTCTGTGATTGGTAGAATTAGAGAAGTCGAAAGCGTAACGTTCGACTGGTAGGCAAGTGATTCAAGCTGTCGGCACCGCAGGAGGCACGGAGTGCGAGCAAAACCACCAATTCTGTAGCAACAACTCAAGTGAACTGTAAATGATTAATTAACATGAATGATCTATAAATAAATAAATATAAATAAATAAATAAATAAATAAAGATCTATGCGTGAGAGAGGATCAAAAATAGACTTGGCTGAGAGAGAAGCAATTATCGCGATCACACTTTCACACTCAGCCGCAGTCATCACTCCGCAATAAAAGTTCTGCTCAGGAGTTTTCGGTTTGAACTCGCTCCGAAATGAATGGGAAGCTTTTGTGTGAGCGTGAAAGGAAACAATTCCCCAAGAAATCATGTTTACACGCTCGGTTTGATTCATAATTTGGATCAAAACACATTCTCTCTGGCGGAGACGCCGCCTTAATTCGCACGGCCCGAACTCGTGTCAAGGCAACACACTTGTTCACGGGTCCGCGTGTCGACAGGGTGTCGACAGGGTGTGGCTGCAGTGGGAATCGCTGGCCCCCTCCAAACAGAATCCATTCAATCTAATGAGAAATCTGGTAGCCTTCGGCTTGTTAGGGCAACATTTAGACGGTTTACCTTTTCTTTTGAAGGCCGGACTTATGAGCACCAGCGGCGTGTTGACCTCTGGCTCCGAGGAGCCGCCGTGGCTGCCGGTCTCCGACATGCCGTGGTCTCCACACAGCACCAGTAGGTAGGGCAAGGATCCCTCCGCCTCCTGAGAGAAGACGCAAACACACACACACACACAAGGTTAATTGACTCCGACTGCACGTGATGTGGGAGAGCACAGCCTCAAAGCTCAGAGTCGAGATGTGAATAATTCAAAACGTGGCACCGAATGAAAAAATAAAAACAATACACGCAGTTTTAAAAAAAAAAAAAGTAAAACAGAGCAATGGCATTAAATGACAGCTACCGGGGCAGTAGGCTGCTTCACCGGATCACTTTGATGTTCTTATGTTGAAGACGTTAAATTATTACTTAAGAGACGGAAGTCATGACAAACACTTCCTGGCACACTTTCACCGCATCTCCAGGCTTGAAACAAAATTCCGTATCGGCAGCAAACAAGTGCGGGATGACCGGCTTTGATCACGCGCGGTTCCTCCCTCAGCGATTCCCTTTCAACTAGAGTCACGAGAGCCCTCCACCGACGATGACTTCGACGAGGACGCCTTGTGAGTCACGGCAGTGGGGGCCGCTTTCAAAAAGAAAGCACGACAGCAGATGTTAACAAAACAAAAGCCAAATCTTACCACACATTACGATGCTCTCGAAAGACTCATCCGCTCTGGTGTTGTACCACACATAGTGAATCAAAGACCAGAGACTTCATTTATTATTAAAGATTGGAAATTGCCTCCTTTCAGCCCCAGCATTAATAGACAGCTTGAAAGACAGAAAACGCAATGATTGCTGAAAAGGCCGAGATCAATTCTGCTTTTTTTTTGGTGTTTGGAAGCCAAGTTAGATAAAACGTTCGTTTCATTGAGGAGGACTTCATCCAAACAGAAAAGGCCAAAGTCAGCACAAGTGTTTATTTAGCCGCGGCTGTGGTGGTGAATCGATCCTTCTTTCTTTTTTTGACACGGTTAGAACGTGACATTAAAACATGATGAACACACTGAGCCAACACTGCAGGTTGGAGCTGAAACTGAGCCATCGTGCTCTCAGCTGACCCGATGTGTTTGTTACTCGCTCAGCAAAGAAGAAGCAAAAGACTTTACCTCTCGGGTGCTTGTTATAAATGGCTTTGGACACAAGGAATGCCAAAAAATAAATAAAAAGGGAACACATCAAGACCGGTCCTAAACACCAGAGTCTCCTCTCTGTTTAGGAGAAGTCAGAGTTCACGTCTCCAGGATGAAAGCACCAGGCGACTTTTTTTCCATAAAACTTCATAAAAAGGAACTTTTTTTATTTTATTTTTTAAACCAATACACAAGGCACAATTCTGAATCAGATAATAGCTCATGTTCTCTACGAGCAGGCCAGAAAAGAACGAGCTAAATGTTTTTGTCGTTTGTACTCTGAAATCATGCTACTCCATCTGGTAAATCAGTGATTACCAACCACGGGTACTTTACCCCACGTGGGTACTTGTGCTGTTGCCAAGGGGAACGGGAAAAGTTCAACTAAACTCAAGGAAAAAATACAGCTTGAGATTCAAGTAAAAAAATGAATTATGTCCACAAATAGTATTACAAATTGGTGTGATGCTGATCGTCAATAAGAACAGAATAACCAGTGAACTCACTGTGGGTTGTAACACACGTGTTGCAATTGAGAGTTTGCAAGCGAGCAGAGAAGTCAAATTAGTGAAAAGTCTTTAAATTAACAGAATGTATTGTCATTATGCAACACAGGGTTACAAAGTAAACTATAAGCATCAAGTAGCTGAATCTGTGTTAGTTTGCCTAAAATAATTAAAAGCAATAGAAGAATGGTTGAAACACATGTAGTTCAAGTAATGGATAACTAAGTACTAAATAATAATGAATGAGTGATGAATAATCTGAATAGTATTAATGCAAACTTGACTAAGGCAACCTAAATACGTAGAATTAATTTGCATGAAGAATGTATTGCAATAACAAAGACTTTTATATTATCAATAGTGTTAAATATCCATGAGAACATATTTGAATAAATAACTGCTGGCGCCAATGAACTTTCTATCAGCTCTTCTCACAAATTGTGCATTTGCTGTATAGAAAGCTTGTGGAGTTACAGCTCAATAACAGATCTTCTGTCGGGACGGAATATTATAAGAAAGAGTGGGGGGAAAAAAAGAAATTTACACAATTCAACATTTCCTTTATCCCTCTTAAGAAATACGTGGCTCGGATTACACGCTGCTCCGCAGGTCGGCTTTAAGAAGTTCTGCACTTCAAACAGCAAAAGCAGCAGCCCGGCCTTCAAAAAAGAAAAAAAAAAAAAAAATCTGAAAACATATCCAGAGGAGAAGATTGAGGCCATGCGATCTCCATTAACACAAAGGTCTGATGGGGGTCTTTATGACCGAGAGGTCCTGCTTTGCAATCACGTTTTAATGGAGCGCTTTGTGTCCGTCCACTCTGCAGGTAGAGCATGTCTCTGCTCCCCATGTGAACTCGCTGAAATAGTCTAGGACAGAAACTTTTGAGGGCCGCCATGCGAATACCACCCTGCATTTCTCCCTCACCGCCTTCACGACCGAAGGGCGGTCGACAACGTTAAAAAGCACGTGCTGATGAGAGAAAACAAAGTTGTTGCTTTTTTTTAAGGGGGGGAGCTTCTGAAGGTATCCTGTGGGACCCCACCGGGATGTGTCTATATTTAGGTCATGGTGCTGCTGTTGAAGAGAACAGCCGCACAACTCTCTCACTAATGTGACTGAAGCCAGACTTTCAAACACCTTTCTCTCACAGAGCTCACTGGGAGAACATCGCGGCCATGAGCCCGCGTAGACAGGATTTAAGAGAGGATGAACAACTTGGGGGGGGGGGTCAAACATTGCATCCAGATGTAGCCCCTCGCTGCACACCTCAGGAAGAGGAAACGTTTCCATCTGCATTTGGCCTCTGTTCTCTCTCTCTGACATTTCGGAGATGCAAAAGGACGAGAGAGGAGGGGGAGATTGCAGGCTCGCGTTGACAATCGAAGTACAAGCTCCAGAGCTGAATGACAACGAAACAATGCCCATTAACAAAACACAAACACACACACACACACACACACACACACACACACACACACACACACACACACACACACGCTGGAGGAAAAACAAAGCCACGAGACCTGCACGCTGATGAACGACAAAATTAAAGATAGCAGAAAAGCTTATCAGTTTATTAAATCTCTGCGGTTGCTCCAACAGATAATATAATAACAGCTGGAAACAGTACAAATTATCTGCGTAATTAAATGACCGTCCAAACACCTATCATGCTAAAAATAAACCCCCTGATAGCGTCACATTAATACATACTATTACACCTATTGATCATTACTTCATATTTGCATTTTTCTTTTTTTACTATATAATGATATTGACTGCTACTATAATAACCCCCATAACCCTTAAAAATGATAACACTGCTAATAACAAATTGAAGGGTAATGTCTATTTGAATGGATTTTAATAGAGAGAAACAGATGTTGCCAAGCAACAATTAAATTACGCAGCAATCAGTCAAATTAACTTAAATTTAAAAAGTATAAGCCAAGACGGGTTCAAAGCTGAAGATTTTTATGAAATGAAACCAGCATCAGCCATGTTGAAAGTATTTACATTCTGTAATTACCTCTCTATAGTGGCAGAGTCCGCCAATTCCCCCGGCACACTCAAATTGCCTTCCTCCAAAAGGAAACAATAGTAGTGGCTGTAATATAAATCCCATGTATTTCTTTCACACATTTTGATTATATTCCATTTAGCGCAACCCGTTTTTGATAACATCTGCTGGGTGTATTATGTATATCTCATTTCAGTCAATTAATTATTAATTATTCAGTCAATTAAATACAACAGGGATTTTGACAATAGTGACTTTAAATCTGCATTAACCATTTCTTTGTCCAATTGGGGGCAGAACTCCACGACAAGCTGAGCATTACACATTTACATTACACTTATTATGGCCTTATTAAGTTGATGCATAGTGCTGCACCTAAAGGCCTATACAGCAGTGTCTGGCAGGTCAATTGTTGCACAGCACGAAGCTACTGGGCACTATTTCAGTGAGTTTCCTTTGAGCCAATTGAGTGAATTTGAGTGCTTTTATTGTGAAAGGTAACAGCAAAAGGAGCGGATCCTTTGTCGAGGTTAAAAGGAGGAATAAAGTCTGCTGTCTCGGTCATCACAACTTCCTAAAGGCCAAGGTGAGGTCATCCAATTGCTTGTTTTGTCCGACCAACACTCAAAAAAACCTAAAGATATTCAGTTTACTTAATAACCCACGAGACATAAAAAAGCTGAAAACTCTCACTACTGAGACTCTGGAACTTAAAAGTAAATTAAACAATTATTCAATTCCCAAAATAGTAGCTCAAATATTCATATTCGACCAAATAATTGATTCATCAATTAATCGTTTCAGCTCCATTGATATGGCGAACGTTTTGCAAACAGTCCCCTCATTAAACATCGAGCAGACTCACAGCGACATTAGCATTCACTTGAACTTGTGCTTCTGACCACATGACGACTGCAAGGCCGAGATTCACTCTTCTTTTAGCTCCGCTTTGGTCCCCTCCGCCTGAGGGGAGCGGTCCGGCTCTTCAGCTACTAAACGGTGGACAGTGGGTTCATTAGAGCGTCTTTAGTGGAAACAGCAGCCTGCTTCTGAAGACGAGGTCAGTGAGGGAAATGTCAGGGCATAAAACCAAAACAATGAGGCGAACGGTGAATATTCATCGCGATGCGCTGCCCTTTCACATTAAAAAAGACATATGACCCATTGTTTATATAACATTATTGATCAGTGCAGCTTTAAAACCTCTTTCAAGATCCTCCATCACACTTTTACAAAACAAACTCTGCAACAAACCATAACGATGAAATTCTGAGACCCTAAAACAGCAGAAGATACAGATGCAACATGATGTAGAAACGGAGATTATATAAGAACGCACCTTTGAAATGAGGGCACCGTGAATCTTCTTCAGGATGTCGTCCATCTCCAGCAGTTTGGGCTGGATGAGGGAGCTGTGGGGTCCGCTGATGTGACCGATGTGGTCCAGGCCCAGGTAGTGCAGGATCAGAATGTCCCAGTCGTCCCTCTTGAGGGTGCTGTCCAGGTGACGGGTAACATTGTTGTCGACCTACACCGGGGGACACCATGCGTGAAAAGATACACACTTACCGATCTGCAGGATTTCAACCGAAAACCAATTAAAGTTGGTTGGTGTTATTCAGAGTCGCTGCCCCTTGAGCAAACACAGACTGAGCTGAGAGCAGCTTAACCCAGAGCTGAGATGGAGTCTGATGATTATCTGATCATCATTAGGCAAATATTACGCCACATTTGTAGCTGTGGCATACGGCGCAAATTTGTGTGTGATCTCGCCGCGCTGGCTGCTCAGCTGCCTTCATCTCTTTGATGCCGATCACTTTGCCTCGTACACACAACATACACATTAACCACCGCTTAATTCATCATTAATACATCATGCACGGTCTTTATTCTCTGTATTGGAGTTCTGGTACGGTTTGAAATGCTGTCTTCATACTACTTCATAATTATGGTTTTCCCTTCCTCTCCCCTTTTCTCTATGTTTCCTAACAACACAGAAACC